>OW203761.1:64893321-65049778 GCA_934045905.1 Leuctra nigra | reverse complement strand
ATGCTTACAGTAAAAGTGGGTTGCTATAGCCTTTTTAATGGAGAGTGTGCGCGCGCCGTACGACTTGGCTGGCGTGGAGCGACCGCTCCACTAGCTGGAACCAATATTATTACATTTTTAAAAAAAGGACTGATGCCCTTACTTGAGTGATTCAACTAAATAGTTTGTCGATTGTTGGCGGAATAGCAATCTGTTAGCCACCGCGTTGCAGTTACAGATTCCCTACCCATGGGAGGGGAGTCATGATAATGTCCAGTGTTAAATTCAGGCTTATCGCTTCCAAGAAAATTCATCTTATTCTGAAAATAATAAAGCAATTTACAAACATACACATTTGCAACTGATCTACCAACATTGCAGATGTTTTGTTAATTACCCTCTCTTTTGATCGGGAAAGTTTCTTTCCCAAGAAGGTTTAATTTTGCCGTAAATTAGCTCTGATTTGAGTAGAAAATAATAGTTTAAAACAATGTAAGAAATCCTTTTTTTGGAAATACTTATCCATCAAAAGCAAGAACGCACCAAAATGCATCGAATTGAGTTAAAAGTTATGAAAATGTCTCGGGACTGCGCCCCAGACCCCAATTGAACTTTGACATCTCCCCCTCCTCCTTGACCATCACATAAATCCTGCAGACGCGATTGTTTCAGACGTGTAATATCTGAATTTATTTACCATTTATTCACAGCTGGGCATAGGAGAATGATCTCAAGTCAATCATTTGTTTGTCAAATGCATCCAGCAAGCATATCATGTGAAATTACCTTTACGGAAATTTTCCCGAGTCCCCTTCTTTATGGTTTTTACTCCGGGAATTTCGAAAGCTCCCCGGAAAAACAGAAGGTCTGAACATAATTTAAAACATAATGTTTTTTCTGATCAATAAATTCGTGGCACATCGTGTTTAAATAAGAGTACAGGTATTGTCCAGAAACAAAATATCTCGACATTGCACTATGAATAATTTGTTCATAGAACAGTCCAGTGTTGTAAAACATACTTTTTAGATGTAATAGAGAAAGATCGTACCAGATACTTGATGAGATTGCACCTGTATCCTACAGATCTGGAACGCAGGGCTATTTCAGACGCGTCAGGAAACAAGTCGGTCTCGTGTTTATTTACAACAAGTGCAAGAAGAATGCAGCTCCAGAGCCAAATGAATAATGATCCAGTCAGGTGTACGAAATCCACTCACTTCAGAATTTTATTTCCCGCTCGTCACATTGTTACAATCATTGGCGTCCACAGGGAGGGGCAAGGGGAGGGGGCGCTTCCCCCCCCCCAAACTGGATGTCAGGAGAACATAAACATTTGCTGGGGTAATTACGTATATTAAAACGTACTTACATTTTGTAACCAAAATAACTATAAAGAAAATTGATTTCAAAGTGTCAAAAAACAAAAAATGCCCTGTGGGGCAGGTTTGAACATGTCTCCTACCACCTCAAAGTGCAATATTTAAAAAAATAATGGATATTTAAACAAAATACACCTCATAACGTCTCAAAATTAATTTCAAGGTGTCCAAAAACCAAAAATGACCTGTGGGGCAGGTCCCCCCATTCCCTTGCCCTGCCCACCTGGCAGAAAACCTGCGGACGCCGATGGTTCCAACTTCCAAGTGACCCGTGAGGGGTCTAGAGAAGAATTGAAATGAAATGAACGAGGTTCACTGTTACTTTTTAGAGGAGAGGACCAGGGACCAGGGGGTCTATTCTCGAAACAGTTGTCACGTCATAACTCCCAAGTTATGATTCATATAAGGAGGTTAGTGATATCTCTAGCCATGTTAATATTATGTCTTTTTTATGATTCATAACTAATGACGTTGTTTCAAGAATATGGGCCCAGAGCAGCGGGATATTTTATGGTATTTTGCAGTGTTAAGGAAGGAACTGTTAAAATTAATTAGTTTTTTTAACTTTTGAGTTAACGCGTTCACTATAATGTATGCAGGGAACTTGGACTTCAAAAAGTTCGTTTTAGGCACAAACTTTTGATCAATTTTATTCATTTTTAAATAGGTATCCAGAAGCAGCCCGATTCAGGAAGTTATAAGGGATGATAGGAAAGGTATCCGAGGCAGGAGCTACAGGTTGCATGACATGACAGCTTGGTTCCTTGCAGATGGGCAATAAGACTCCAGGCAGTGCCAGCTGCGAGGAGCTGGTGGTAGTTGTGCGCATGTCCGGAGAGAAGCTGCGTGACATCGACGTGAATGTCACTGACAAGTACCTGGACATCCGAGGCAGGAGCTACAGGTTGCATGACATGACAGCTTGGTTCCTTGCAGATGGGCAATAAGACTCCAGGCAGTGCCAGCTGCGAGGAGCTGGTGGTAGTTGTGCGCATGTCCGGAGAGAAGCTGCGTGACATCGACGTGAATGTCACTGACAAGTACCTGGACATCCGAGGCAGGAGCTACAGGTTGCATGACATGACAGCTTGGTTCCTTGCAGATGGGCAATAAGACTCCAGGCAGTGCCAGCTGCGAGGAGCTGGTGGTAGTTGTGCGCATGTCCGGAGAGAAGCTGCGTGACATCGACGTGAATGTCACTGACAAGTACCTGGACATCCGAGGCAGGAGCTACAGGTTGCATGACATGACAGCTTGGTTCCTTGCAGATGGGCAATAAGACTCCAGGCAGTGCCAGCTGCGAGGAGCTGGTGGTAGTTGTGCGCATGTCCGGAGAGAAGCTGCGTGACATCGACGTGAATGTCACTGACAAGTACCTGGACATCCGAGGCAGGAGCTACAGGTTGCATGACATGACAGCTTGGTTCCTTGCAGATGGGCAATAAGACTCCAGGCAGTGCCAGCTGCGAGGAGCTGGTGGTAGTTGTGCGCATGTCCGGAGAGAAGCTGCGTGACATCGACGTGAATGTCACTGACAAGTACCTGGACATCCGAGGCAGGAGCTACAGGTTGCATGACATGACAGCTTGGTTCCTTGCAGATGGGCAATAAGACTCCAGGCAGTGCCAGCTGCGAGGAGCTGGTGGTAGTTGTGCGCATGTCCGGAGAGAAGCTGCGTGACATCGACGTGAATGTCACTGACAAGTACCTGGACATCCGAGGCAGGAGCTACAGGTTGCATGACATGACAGCTTGGTTCCTTGCAGATGGGCAATAAGACTCCAGGCAGTGCCAGCTGCGAGGAGCTGGTGGTAGTTGTGCGCATGTCCGGAGAGAAGCTGCGTGACATCGACGTGAATGTCACTGACAAGTACCTGGACATCCGAGGCAGGAGCTACAGGTTGCATGACATGACAGCTTGGTTCCTTGCAGATGGGCAATAAGACTCCAGGCAGTGCCAGCTGCGAGGAGCTGGTGGTAGTTGTGCGCATGTCCGGAGAGAAGCTGCGTGACATCGACGTGAATGTCACTGACAAGTACCTGGACATCCGAGGCAGGATCTTCAGGCTGCATCTTGCTCTGCCGCATCCAGTGGACCCCAACTGCAGTCGAGCACAGTGGCTGGCCGACAGCAGCGCCTTGCAGGTCACCATGAAGATGTGCAGAGAATACGACCACGTCAACTTTTAGACGCTATGCCCTGTATATGTAATAATTTATCATTGATGAATCAATTACCTTCAAAAATAACATAAAATCGAATATTGAAGTGCCTAGCGCATGCCTTGCAATATATTTGGTTTACTAATCAACTGTCTAAGTTTTTTTGTCGTCGTATAAGTAATGTACCTATTTATATAAATAATAATCATTATCTCCTTAGATATTGTTTCCTTATTTTATATTTTTATTTTATCATTCCTGTCTTTCTTCATAAGCTCTAAGTTCCATAATTCGCATGTCGCTTCCCATTCGCTTCCCATTCGCTTCGCTTTCGGTTTGGTTTCGCTAAAGTTGAAGTTTGCCCAACACTATTTTCGGCGAAAAGGTAGCCATTTTGCGAAATTGAACCGAAAGTGAAGCGAATGCGAAGTATGGGAACTTATGCTTTAAGGTAGCACAACTGATATCTCATATCTTCCAAATAAGCCTATTTTTGGCAGGGGTATCAATAATCACTATTTACACGATATTGTGAAATATGAACAACTTCTCGTGTCTAGATTTTGAGATATTGTAGTTATAAATTCCTATTTTTAACATGTAGTCTTATGGGGGCCATTAAAATCATGACGATTTTCATGCTATTTTTGAGTTTTTAATTTTACTGAGGTTCAACGTATTTCAAAAAACTGATTTCTAGATAGATAGTTGGACATTCTATTAGGAAAAAAGTTGAAAACAATACCAACGTGTGCTATTTTAAAAGTTATCAACCAAAAACTAAATGATTTCCCTATACCTCCTGTGTTACAGTTTCGGCGTGTCTATTCACACGGCGGCCGTGCCCGCAAGAGGTTCAAATTCTATTTACACCAGAAGTTCGTCGTGTAGCCAAGAAGGCGTATGCTATTTACACCAGAGTTCGCCGTGCGCGCAAGAAGGCGTATGCTATTTACACCAGAGTAAAACCGTGTGTGGAAACGGCCTTGTATTATGAACACGACACTGTAGGAGACCGTGCAAGTGAGCTGCGAACACATTAGATACCTAGTTCAAATTCTAGAGTGACACCATATAGCAAGTTAAGTAGACATCTAACGCAACAATTTCTCAGTGGCAACATAAGCCGGTTGGTTAGCCCATTGGCTTAGGGCGCAGACGATCGGGGTTCGATTCCCCGTCAGGGATTATCTTTTTTACTTCTGTAATTAACTTTATTTACAATCTACTGGTCATTTGACATGTATTTTATTGTTTAATATAAGATTAAATGCGTCATACAATTATAATAGTAGTTTTCACTTCGTAAAACATTGCCTTCTAGCGTTCACGGTCTAGTCACGGCGGCTGTTTGCGCATAGGGTTCATATTCTATTGCCACCAGAGTACACCAGAGTTCACTCCAAGATGGCCGTCCTCTGAACAGCTGTTTTCCGGAGCCTATTTAGACTTTTTATACTAATGCAGAAGGATCGTGACGTTTTGAAAAGTGTAGGAACTGAACAATAATCAATACAATTAGGCCAGGGTCATACGTCACGACCCCAAACTTCGATCTAAACGCATCTGTGCAGCTAAATGACTTCACTTACGCGCACTGTTTTACTTCTGGTGTAAATAGAATAGGAATTCATAGGAACACGGCAGCCGTTTGCGCAAGGGGTTCAAATTCTATTTCCACCAGAGTACACCAGAGTTCACTCCAAGATGGCCGTCCTCTGAACAGCTGTTTTCCGGAGCCTATTTAGACTTTTTATACTAATGCAGAAGGATCGTGACGTTTTGAAAAGTGTAGGAACTGATCAATAATCAATACAATTAGGCCAGGGTCATACGTCACGACCCCAAACTTCGTTCTAAACGCATCTGTGCAGCTAAATGACTTCACTTACGCGCACTGTTTTACTTCTGGTGTAAATAGAATAGGAATTCATAGGAACACGGCAGCCGTTTGCGCAAGGGGTTCAAATTCTATTTCCACCAGAGTACACCAGAGTTCACTCCAAGATAGCCGTCCTCTGAACAGCTGTTTTCCGGAGCCTATTTAGACTTTTTATACTAATGCAGAAGGATCGTGACGTTTTGAAAAGTATTGGAACTGATCAATAATAATTACAATTAGGTCAGGGTCATACGTCACGACCTCAAACTTCGATCTAAACGCATCTGTGCAGCTAAATGACTTCACTTACGCGCACTGTTTTACTTCTGGTGTAAATAGAATAGGAATTCATAGGAACACGGCAGCCGTTTGCGCAAGGGGTTCAAATTCTATTGCCACCAGAGTACACCAGAGTTCACTCCAAGATGGCCGTCCTCTGAACAGCTGTTTTCCGGAGCCTATTTAGACTTTTTATACTAATGCAGAAGGATCGTGACGTTTTGAAAAGTGTAGGAACTGATCAATAATCAATACAATTAGGCCAGGGTCATACGTCACGACCCCAAACTTCGTTCTAAACGCATCTGTGCAGCTAAATGACTTCACTTACGCGCACTGTTTTACTTCTGGTGTAAATAGAATAGGAATTCATAGGAACACGGCAGCCGTTTGCGCAAGGGGTTCAAATTCTATTGCCACCAGAGTACACCAGAGTTCACTCCAAGATGGCCGTCCTCTGAACAGCTGTTTTCCGGAGCCTATTTAGACTTTTTATACTAATGCAGAAGGATCGTGACGTTTTGAAAAGTATTGGAACTGATCAATAATAATTACAATCAGGCCAGGGTCATACGTCACGACCTCAAACTTCGATCTAAACGCATCTGTGCAGCTAAATGACTTCACTTACGCGCACTGTTTTACTTCTGGTGTAAATAGAATAGGAATTCATAGGAACACGGCAGCCGTTTGCGCAAGGGGTTCCAATTCTATTGCCACCAGAGTACACCAGAGTTCACTCCAAGATGGCCGTCCTCTGAACAGCTGTTTTCCGGAGCCTATTTAGACTTTTTATACTAATGCAGAAGGATCGTGACGTTTTGAAAAGTATTGGAACTGATCAATAATAATTACAATTAGGTCAGGGTCATACGTCACGACCTCAAACTTCGATCTAAACGCATCTGTGCAGCTAAATGACTTCACTTACGCGCACTGTTTTACTTCTGGTGTAAATAGAATAGGAATTCATAGGAACACGGCAGCCGTTTGCGCAAGGGGTTCAAATTCTATTGCCACCAGAGTACACCAGAGTTCACTCCAAGATGGCCGTCCTCTTAACAGCTGTTTTCCGGAGCCTATTTAGACTTAAATTAATGTAGAAGAGTCGTGACTGTTTAAAAAGAATAGGAACTGATCAATAATTGATTGCAATTAGGTCAGCCACGTAGTACAAATACTAGTGAAACCATATTGCAACTTAAGTAGACATAAAACACAAGGTCTTTTAATTTGCATCAATAGCCGGCTATTGGGGCTACTTGGACCGGTCATATCCGCACTCAGGTCGTGACGTAGTATATCCACTTCCTCCTATGCTATAGGGGGAAGTGGAATCATGTTCAAAGTGGAATCATGTTCATACGTGTAATGATTGGCAGCTAAAGGGACAACCGGCACAATGCGCAGTAGGATGCGGTTAAGCAACGCCTGCCTGTGTGTAATTTTATGTAGCAGTTTTTAACGCACCTCGGCATGAGCAGCTTTGTAGCTCAGGCGGTAAGGCGTTTGCCTGCGGTGCAAGGGTACACCGGTTCGAATCTGGTCGGGGACGAAATTTTTTATTTTGACATTTTCACAAGTTTGAATTCTGCCTAACCATAGAGCTATTTTTTTAGGTTGCCCAGCTTTAATTTTCGCACGTTGGAATTTGTCTACCCATAGAGAGTTTTTTTCCTTCGTCTGCCCAGTTAACTCATGCGCGCGCAATGTGAAGTTGTACTTCTAGCTGCCAGTGTGTAATGGCTGACACGTATCAGTGCATCTAGACCTCAAAGATATTTTACTGGAGCTATCATACCCATAGCTGAAATTGTATTAGATAATAAATGTTCCCAGTCCTCTTTATAACTCCACGATTCTCAGTATAGTAAAATGTCAGAACATATTTTACCGTCACGATCCTTCTGCATTAGTATAAAAAGTCTAAATAGGCTCCGGAAAACAGCTGTTAAGAGGACGGCCATCTTGGAGTGAACTCTGGTGTACTCTGGTGGCAATAGAATTTGAACCCCTTGCGCAAACGGCTGCCGTGTTCCTATGAATTCCTATTCTATTTACACCAGAAGTAAAACCGTGCGCGTAAGTGAAGTCATTTAGCTGCACAGATGCGTTTAGATCGAAGTTTGAGGTCGTGACGTATGACCCTGACCTAATTGTAATTATTATTGATCAGTTCCAATACTTTTCAAAACGTCACGATCCTTCTGCATTAGTATAAAAAGTCTAAATAGGCTCCGGAAAACAGCTGTTCAGAGGACGGCCATCTTGGAGTGAACTCTGGTGTACTCTGGTGGCAATGGAATTTGAACTCCTTGCGCAAACGGCTGCCGTGTTCCTATGAATTCCTATTCTATTTACACCAGAAGTAAAACCGTGCGCGTAAGTGAAGTCATTTAGCTGCACAGATGCGTTTAGATCGAAGTTTGAGGTCGTGACGTACGACCCTGACCTAATTGTAATTATTATTGATCAGTTCCAATACTTTTCAAAACGTCACGATCCTTCTGCATTAGTATAAAAAGTCTAAATAGGCTCCGGAAAACAGCTGTTCAGAGGACGGCCATCTTGGAGTGAACTCTGGTGTACTCTGGTGGCAATAGAATTTGAACCCCTTGCGCAAACGGCTCCCGTGTTCCTATGAATTCCTATTCTATTTACACCAGAAGTAAAACAGTGCGCGTAAGTGAAGTCATTTAGCTGCACAGATGCGTTTAGAACGAAGTTTGGGGTCGTGACGTATGACCCTGGCCTAATTGTATTGATTATTGATCAGTTCCTACACTTTTCAAAACGTCACGATCCTTCTGCATTAGTATAAAAAGTCTAAATAGGCTCCGGAAAACAGCTGTTCAGAGGACGGCCATCTTGGAGTGAACTCTGGTGGATTCTGGTGTCAATAGCATACGCCTTCTTGCGCACACGGCGACCGTGCTCTGGTGTACTCTGGTGCCAATAGAATACGACTTCATGCGCACACGGCTACTCTGGTGTAAATAGAATATGAACCCCTTGCGGGCACGGCTGCCGTGCCAATAGAGCCAGCCTTACAGTTTTGTTCATTCTCGGAAGGCAATAAATTGAAACCTCGCTATACGACAGGTAAAATAACATTTTATGATTCATTTATACTTAAATATAGTTGAAATGTAGGAAAACGTTTTCTGAACTTGTAATTTCAAAAAAATTATTTTTTTGTATATGTATAATGAAGGTACTACCTTAATATCTTTCCTTCACAACTGTATTTAAGATACGATTTATGCTATATGTAAAAATTGACTCCCGCAGTGAAATAAGCAAGATTGACGTCTACATAGCAACCTCATCCCCTCATTGCTTCACTCCCCAAGACAGGAACTTGATGCATTTGTGCGTTACAATACAACTTCACCAATATCATTGCATTTCTTCACTCGCTTCCTCTCAGTCAATCAAGTTGAAGTCTAACTGACGGTTCAATGAAACCTCCGAATCAATATTTTCAAACAATGATTCTGCCTTTATATTACCAATGTCCTTGTTGACTATTTTATGGGCATGTTCTCTAAATAACTTGATGTTAATCACTGTGTAAGCAAGTGAAATTGCAGCCAACAAGCCAGGTAACCAGGTAGCACTTGAGTGAAGAAGTATTGTCCCGCTCAGTCGGCTGCTAAAGATTTAGACGAGATGTCAAGGTGATCAGCTTGTCAGGTGCGACATTCATTCATTATTCATACAACAAGGAAGAGAGGGGCTTCAGATGCAGTTAGTTTCTCAGATTATTACCGTAAGACACCAAACTCTCTTCGCACCCCAAACATAATCCTTCCTTCGGGGGACAAAACAAATCTTAATCACAGCTCAATTAAATATCGCAGATCTTAATAAATAAAAGAATTTAAAAAAACATATCTCAGATAATTGTTGACGCTCCTAACTCTATGGAATAAATGAAAAACGTGATACATTGACGTACAAAATGTATTATTCTGGGATGAATAGTCAAGGAATCTTTATTATACCCAAGTCCGAATAAAAGGAGGGACATCAGTGATGACGGGAAGAAGGGACTCAGTGATGACGGGAAGAAGGGACTCAGTGATGACGGGAAGAAGGGACTCAGTGATGACGGGAAGAAGGGACATCAGTGATGACGGGATGATGACCCGACGGCTGGTGTGTTGGATACCTCGGTTCTCGTTAGATCACCGAGGTTAAACAACATTGAGCGCAGTCAGCGATTGGATGGGTGACCATTCAACTCTGCCTTGCCAGGTTGCTGCCGTTGGGCCAGAGGGACTGGGGTGTTTGGGGGTTAGTGTGACGACCTCCCTCCACCTGTTATCAGTCTCTCGACGGCGCGGGTTGTGGAGGCTCGTGCTGTGAATGTTACACCGTCCTTCGGAAGGGACGTTAAGCCGTTGGTCCCCTTGGTATCTTTCGTCAGGAGTAGGCTACATGCCGGTACCGGGTTTCCTCTCCTCCCTTCTCTATATTACATTCTCACTAGTGGAGCCTGGCTCTGTTGAGAATATAGACTTAATAATAAGAAGGGACATCAGTGATGACGGGAAGAAGGGCATCAGTGATGACGGGAAGAAGGGCATCAGTGATGACGGGAAGAAGGGCATCAGTGATGACGGGAAGAAGGGAATCAGTGATGACGGGAAGAAGGGACTCAGTGATGACGGGAAGAAGGGACTCAGTGATGACGGGAAGAAGGGACATCAGTGATGACGGGAAGAAGGGACTCAGTGATGACGGGAAGAAGGGACTCAGTGATGACGGGAAGAAGGGACATCAGTGATGACGGGAAGAAGGGACTCAGTGATGACGGGAAGAAGGGACATCAGTGATGACGGGAAGAAGACACTCAGTGATGACGGGAAGAAGGGACTCAGTGATGACGGGAAGAAGGGACATCAGTGATGACGGGAAGAAGGGAATCAGTGATATGACGGGAAGAAGGGAATCAGTGATATGACGGGAAGAAGGGACAACAGTGATGACAGGAAGAAGGGAATCAGTGATGACGGGAAGAAGGGACATCAGTGATGACGGGAAGAAGAGAATCAGTGATGACGGGAAGAATGGACGTCAGTGATGACGGGAAGAAGGGCATCAGTGATGACGGGAAGAAGGGACGTCAGTGATGACGGGAAGAAGGGACGTCAGTGATGACGGGAAGAAGGGCATCAGTGATGACGGGAAGAAGGGACGTCAGTGATGACGGGAAGAAGGGACGTCAGTGATGACGGGAAGAAGGGACTCAGTGATGACGGGAAGAAAGGACAACAGTGATGACAGGAAGAAGGGAATCAGTGATGACGGGAAGAAGGGACATCAGTGATGACGGGAAGAAGGGACGTCAGTGATGACGGGAAGAAGGGCATCAGTGATGACGGGAAGAAGGGACGTCAGTGATGACGGGAAGAAGGGACATCAGTGATGACGGGAAGAAGGGACTCAGTGATGACGGGAAGAAGGAACATCAGTGATGACGGGAAGAAGGGCATCAGTGATGACGGGAAGAAGGGACGTCAGTGATGACGGGAAGAAGGGACGTCAGTGATGACGGGAAGAAGGGCATCAGTGATGACGGGAAGAAGGGACGTCAGTGATGACGGGAAGAAGGGACATCAGTGATGACGGGAAGAAGGGACGTCAGTGATGACGGGAAGAAGGGACAACAGTGATGACGGGAAGAAGGGACGTCAGTGATGACGGGAAGAAGGGACGTCAGTGAGGACGGGAAGAAGGGACGTCAGTGATGACGGGAAGAAGGGCATCAGTGATGACGGGAAGAAGGGACGTCAGTGATGACGGGAAGAAGGGACGTCAGTGATGACGGGAAGAAGGGCATCAGTGATGACGGGAAGAAGGGATGTCAGTGATGACGGGAAGAATGGACGTCAGTGATGACGGGAAGAAGGGCATCAGTGATGACGGGAAGAAGGGACTCAGTGATGACGGGAAGAAGGGACTCAGTGATGACGGGAAGAAGGGACATCAGTGATGACGGGAAGAAGGGACTCAGTGATGACGGGAAGAAGGGACTCAGTGATGACGGGAAGAAGGGACGTCAGTGATGACGGGAAGAAGGGCATCAGTGATGACGGGAAGAAGGGACATCAGTGATGACGGGAAGAAGGGACTCAGTGATGACGGGAAGAAGGGACATCAGTGATGACGGGAAGAAGGGACTCAGTGATGACGGGAAGAAGGGACTTAGTGATTACGGGAAGAAGGGACTCAGTGATGACGGGAAGAAGGGACATCAGTGATGACGGGAAGAAGGGAATCAGTGATGACGGGAAGAAGGATTTGTTGTGATTTAGAGAACACAGTCACGTGATCAACTGTCCTGGACTGACGCCCTTTCTTGAATTAGTGATTCTATAAATCATTTGGTACTTATTTTGGGGCGTAAATTTTCAAGTTTCGATGAAAAGCATATACTTTTATGTTGATTAAGTGGCTCATGTTATTTCAATTCAATATGGATGTATATGTTTTATGCGTTTTAGAGAGTAACTGCTTATTGCTGAAATATTTGTTTGGCTATAGAAGTCCATGGGAGGGAAATCATTTTCTCTTAAGCCCAAAAAGTGTCATAAATTTTTTCCTTTCCAAAAAACTATCTCATCCTGAATTGCGGAACAAATGTTGGCGCGCTGAATGCAATGAATGTCGTGGCAGAGCAACTGCGAATGAAATCATCGGCCTCTTGGTTTCATCATCATCTCCCGCGGCTGGGCATCACTCATCTGCGCTATTCGCATCCGACGTGCTAATGATGGTGCGTGGCGGTCCCAGCAGAGCACGAGGTTGTTAATTACACGGGTGTTGGGCCTCCCAGACATCACAAGTCAACTCACTCAATGCACATGGTCTCGGTTCACTGTTCTCTCACACCTCTACACATCCCTTCGGACATCGTGATATTTCAACATATCCGTACATAAAAGTGCTTGAACGTAAATATTTCATTGAAGCAATTCACAAGCGTAGTTTTTACATTTGAAGGAGGGAAAGTATGCGATTAGTCCATATTTGAAGAAAAAATTAGGTGTAATCTTGCAGTGATTTTTCTGAACTTTCAGAATATACCCTCGGTTTTTAGAAAATATTGACCCAAAGTCTTGAAAAACGCAATTGAAATATCGATTTGAATGGAAGATAGATACAAGTTTCATTTTTCAACATAAAACTTCGTTTGATCAATAATTCAAAAAAATTGATTTTGAATTGTTTTATTTTTGTATAGGTATTTCGAATTATTTAAATTTATTGTTTTAAAAGAAATGCATTTTTTTAAGTTAGCTCTGTTGGTTCACATTTGTCTTTCATGTCAAATTTGGGCAATTCGTTTAATTAATTTGGGTTTATAATGTTGTGCTTGGTAGCAGTAACTGGGCGAAATGATTTCACGGTTTTAAAGTGGGAAAATTGGTTTTAAATTTTAATATTTATTGGCCATCCTTTTAGAACTCATTATCATTAATCGTAGGACCTAAGCCTCTAAGGCAGGGCTGCCGTTTTTACGGATATTATCCGTTTTTACGGATTAATGAGTACAAAAACGGACACGCGGATTTGTTGACACATTAACGGATATTGGTGATTCATGGTTGAACCACTTTTTCTCTGTTGAAGGAGATAATATTTCAAATTTATTACGAAAATCTATAGTTTGACAAGTTATTTTCGTTTCCTGTCCAACAATTTTCAGTGCAGGGATTGTTTCAAAACATCCTTTTGTGTAAGTAGGCTAGCTATACTAGGGTGAATGGTTGCGAGTGATTGGAGAGGGAGGAAGGGGGGTGGGGGAAACTGGTCGACCTTGAGCAATGCCTGAGAGACTAGGGGCGCATCTGTCTGAGGCATCCACTTGTTAGTTGTTTGCAGCTGGTCGTGGGTTAATGACCTGATTAGTGATTGCATCCCTCAGTTTTGCGTGTGCTTATAGTTTTGCAGTTTCATAATGCTCATTATGAATATTGTGTTGGAAACGGGAGAAAAATATTTATAATTAATTTAATTATGAATTCAAAATTACAATTCCATCCACAGCTGTCAGTCCAGAACCCAACCCCCTCCTCTCATGTCCCATGTTGCGTGAGGAATTCAATAGCTTATCTGTCAAGTGGCCCACTTGATGCTTGAAATATGGGAGTTTTACATCATTTTAAAGGTTTTTAATGGGCATACGGATTTTTACGGATTTTTCATGCTTTTTAAAAGGATATTAATTTGTATATGGCGGCAGCCCTGCTCTAAGGTGCTTTAAAAGTATTTTTTCAAGTTCTTGACAATAAGCTTGTAGCAGAATAATTTTATGCATCTGAATTAGAAGCTGAAGGCCCGAAGTCCATCATCTTGATTTCCTCTTTTCAGTTGCACTTATTTTGAATGTA
This sequence comes from Leuctra nigra, assembly GCA_934045905.1. NCBI lineage: Eukaryota > Metazoa > Arthropoda > Insecta > Plecoptera > Leuctridae > Leuctra > Leuctra nigra. Next base: position 65,035,691 of record OW203761.1, on the reverse strand, counting down.
TGTAAACCAAGCTCTACAATTGCAGAGATATCAGTTGTTTTGAAGCTTATATTCTCGGTTGAAATGAGTGGGGCGAAGTCAGACTGCTTGGTGACGTCATCAATAGCGTAGTTGACCTCGTTCCTCGAACCCAAGACCCTCGTGACGTCACCGATCCAATCTCAGCGGTCAGGGTCACGTGGTCACGTTCCATTCAATAAGAGATTATAACTTTTATTGCAGAAGAATGGCATCTATCTGTTAGTGTTTGCAGCCACTGCAATGCTGCAGCCCTCTCAAGGGGTGACGACAATTTGGATTGAATGAAATATGATTTGACCATTATACCATAAAAAGCAAAAATTCGATAATTGATAGTATTGAAACTAGTAGTAATTTAAAGAATTTATATTAAGAATTCGACAAAATGTGTGCTTAAGTCCGCGGCCTCCGCGGCCTGCGGACTCGCAATTTGATTTACAATGTGTAAAAAATGCAAAAAGATGATACAAAATTGATATAATGCAAATGTGTCAAACGGTATTTAAAAATGAACACAAAATGATGCATATTTTTTCATGTTTTTTTCCGGCATAAACAATTAAGGGGGTTCCAGGGTTACGTCACAGGAATGAGATTTTGTTGTAATTCATACCAAAGATTAATGAAACCATATTACATACAACTAGCAAAAAGTATTTGCCCCTTACGGTATGATATAATTAGATATTCATTCTTGATTGAAGATCACTTTTTCCCCCATTAGATAACACAGGGAGAAATCGTCCAGTAAAATTGGTCTTAAATTGCTCCTAAAACCGCAAGAGGAATGACAAATTATTGAAAATTATCTCAATTTAAAGACAATTATTTTTTGAACAAGACTGCCGTCTGAAAATATAGGGTCACCGGCCAAATAAGAAAAAAAGAGTGCATAATGTGAGAAATTTACCATAAATCTGACAACGTTGCACTACAAAAATGAATTATTTTGGCATCGTTTAATTGAAACTTCACTGAAGAACATATAATTGTATCATACGGTAAGGTATAATGGTTTTATGCTGTTGTTTGAGGCATTGCTTCATCAGAAATTTGTATGAATTACAGCGAATTCTAAAAGCACCTTGCCTGAAGCGCTGGGTCAACTTTAAGAAGTGGTGATGTCCTAAAAGTATCTTGCGGGGGGGGGGGGGGGGGGGGGGGGGGGGGGGAATGTGAAGTTTGCCACTTCTTTTCAGTCCACGAAAGACTTCTTCCTTCCTCTCACTGTCTGAGGATTGTAGGAAGGAATAATGAAAGCTCTGATGTCATCTTTAGATTCGTATTTCTCGCCTTTCTGATCTTCATCCAATCAATTGAACAGGCCTGACCTTCAATACGTTTATTTCTTCGCTTCTCTGTTTCAAACAGTGCGAAACGGGCTGGCATGGTGGCTGGCGGGTATACATTCTTGTAGGTTATCAATTCAATTCAATTTTGTTCAATCATACAATTTCGAAATTAGATAGACTGTTTTGATCACATGTGGCGCTTCCCTGGTTGGAGCTAGAACTAACAAAACTACTACGCTACAACGCTACAAATGCAAAGGTCCACCAAGCATGCCCGAGGTACAATAGCAGAAAAAATCTTAAATTTCTTACGCACAATGAGGATACATTTACATTTGAATGCATTCAAATTCTGAATTTTTATAAATATTACGTGAAACTAATATAAAATTCTTTTCAATAGCTCAATTATTTCGAAATATTTCTGAGGAAAACTGCAAAGAAAACAAACTGTTTTATTAAAGCAAATTTCTGAAAAAATCATATTTGCTTTCTTTAAAAAAGAAATCATGAAAAAAATCATATTTGCTCATATTTTTCAGGGATTTGAACCCATGTTCCAGAAGCTAACGCGTTTCCCCTGACAGTGTTTTGGTTAACATCATTGACTAGTCACATATTGACTTCATTAAATAAAGGCGTTGGAGGTCCACTGGCACCGCTACTGGAGGTTATATATAATTTTATATAATTTTGGTATGAGGTAATAATTATTTATGCAAACTTAATCCACTTCACATTTATTAAATTTATACAAGATACAAGATTAAGTCTCACTATGGGGTATTACACTCACCTATGTATGCATGTAATATAACGTCATCAAACATCTATGTTATGTAATCGCATCTATGTAATCATGTATGGAAAAATAAATATAAATTAATATAAATCAATGAATTAGCATACACTTTAAAACTCTTGGGGAGGGGGGGGGGGGGGGGGTACGAAGGGTCCAATGGGAAGATCACTGCTTGTGTGCATAGTGATGATTTCAGACATTTTCACAGGAGGGGCAAATAGAGAGCCTGTATAGGGAAAACCATATTTTAGGGCGGACACAACAAATTATCCAAAACGGTTATAGGCAGTGTTGGGCAAGGAACTTTTAAAAAGAAAACGTTCCTAGGAACGCGTTACATTTTTGGGTAACTTTTGATTGAACGCGTTCACTTTTATGTAAAGGAACTTGAACGTCAAATAAACGTTCGTTTGAACCAGAAACATTTCTATAAAGTTCGCTCCTTAGCAGTATCGATTGCTTGCATCGACCTGGAAATGGAAATTTCAATCTCGCACATCACTATTATCATCTATTATATACTCTTACACATACTGGAATATGTACTTAATAATATAATCAAATATAATGTTGTAATGGAAGTAGAACAATGACGCTTCATGTTGTTATCGTCATTATTACTTAACCCTTAAATTGTCATTAACTTTTACATTAAAAAAATTAAAAGAACTTATTCGTTTTTATCAACTTGAAAGAAACTTGAACTTTCATTACCCGGGTATCTGAAAAAAATAACTTTAACTTTTTAAAAGTTCATATTTGGCAATGAACTGAACTTTTGAAAATATGCTTTTAAAAAGGAACTTCCCCAACATTGGTTATAGGTATAAGCATTTAGGACGCTATGAAAATAAAATAAAAAATACAGGAGAGCCATTTCCACACTCACAAAATGCACAGGGTGTACAGGGGTGTTATTGCTCAGCAGTATTCTTTAATTTCTTGAAAAACAAACGTGATCAATGCAAAAACCGACACATGTTTTTTTCTATAAAATTTCTATTGTATATTTCTCTAAATTAAATAGAATTTAGAACTCTCCAATTCATTCAAATTGATCATTTTAAGACTCTCCGAGGAGGGGAGAGGGCACTGAGAGATCCAAGAAAGAGCTTTGCTTTGCCCCCCTTGGGCATGCCTGGAGAGTGTAAGTGGAATGTTTGTAGTGAATAGGCGAGGCGAGGCTATCTATGTTGAATGAACACAATGAGCCGTTCCGATCAATGAGAATCATCCGCACATATGCCGCTTCATTACTCTTCATGAATAAGAAACAGAAGCAGGCGAATGGATCTTGGTTCTGTCTTGGAAGAAGGTGGTTGCTCATCTAATGTCTTCCACAGATCTGGCGCAAGGTTAACTCAACTCATCACTTCATGTGGAATTCATTGCGATTTATGTGGCTCAAAGTTAACATTATGATCCGCGATGGACTTGACACGATTATTTAAATTACCCCCCCAACAGGGTGGAGCACATTTAAGAATATTCCCTGAGATAAAGCTGAACGTCTGCACAAGTCGAGTCAGTCTAGTTCCTGTCGCTGAGACAAAGCAGTCGGCATGTTCTCCAAGTGTTCCGGCGAAGATTTATGAGTCGAGGTTCGAACCCACGCCCCTGGACTGCTGGACACGTGCATGGACGTTGAGGTAAGATCAGAACAGTGGTACAGAATGCGAGATGATGGAGATTAATGGCGGCCAGACGAGTCGGTTCAAAATACCGAGAGTCAATCATGATTAATGAACTCATTGCGTAATTGTCAAATCAAATCATTAGATTCATATAAAGATTTATTTAAGGTGGCGCGATCACTCGATAGACATATTTTACTACTTGATTTTTTCAACATTTCGACTACTATCATGTAGTTGATAACAAGATAATATCCACAAGATATCATGGGGAGACTACTCAATTTCTCTCAGAAAGATACGAGAAGGTGTTTCATTTTTCTATGGATTGTGTATGGCATGCCTCGACCGACCATGTCTCGAGTTATCGCGCCACCTTAACAATGAATATGTGCAAATTCATTTTTGCTTCCTTTATAAGTTTGGTAACTGGTTAATACAAGTAAACTATTCTTCTGTTGAACTTTCTCAAACTTTTATTGTGTTTTACAAACTAAAAACGATATTTCGCCTTCCCTTCGGAAGGCTTCTTCAGGTAATGACAAAATGTTATAAAATGAAAAATGTAATTGAAACAATCAGAAAAATTTCAACTGGCTTAGGTATAGGTTTGTAAGAAAAAACCAAAGACATTCAAAAAAGAAACTACCAAGGAACAAATAAACCATACAAGAAAAAACATTATCACGTTTTAGATCATCAATCGTCTAAACTTTAGTCATCCTTCTTCATCGCTTGCCATCTTCTTCTCACCTGCTCTTCTATCGTTCCTCTCCAAACGTTGTGAAAATCATAACTTGGTTGGCTAATGATGTTTATTTTTTCGTTTCTCAAAACCGCCATCGTTGCTGCCTCCTTAAATTGCCTTTTCTTCCATCGTTCTTCTTTCCACATTCTTCCAGTCTTTTCCCATTCCATGTCGTGATGATTTTCCATTGCATGATCTGCTAATAGTGAATTCACTTGTATGTCTGTCGGATGGACTCTTCGGTTTCTTAAATTGGTTTTGTGTTCTCTCATTCTTACCGAAACTGGTCTTTTTGTTTCGCCTATGTATACACCTGAACATTCACACTCCAAACTATAGACCCATGCCTTGTCCTCTTGTATATTATTGATTGGTTTTACGTCCATTAGTAGACTCTTTAATGTTTGTCCAGAATTAAATGTGGTTCTTATGTTAAACTTCTCTAAAACTCTTTTAATTTCATCCGAAATCTTTGGAAAATATTGTAGCGATATAGTATTTATAGGTTCTTCTGTCTGCTTTGATCTTGGATTCCTTGTAAATACACGGTTAATAAACCTTTTGGGATATCCATTCATTTCAAATATGTCTTTCAAATATTCTATTTCTAGTGTTCTTTGCTCCACATTTGTGCTATGTGTGTTTGCCCTGTTGATCAGACATTTCATAGTTCCTTCCTTAAAGATATTATGGTGGTTAGATAAGTAATGTATGTATTGATTTGTATGTGTGGGTTTTCAGTAAACCTCAGTAATAATTTTATCAACATTTCTTATGACTTTGAAATCCAAATATGGAATACTCCCATTCTCTTCTTTTTCCATCGTGAACTTGATAGTTGGTCTCAAACTATTAACAAAATCTAGAAATATTAAAGCAGTTTCCTCTCAAGGCATGGGTCTATGGTTTGGAGTGTGAATGTTCAGGTGTATACATAGGCGAAACAAAAAGACCAGTTTCGGTAAGAATGAGAGAACACAAAACCAATTTAAGAAACCGAAGAGTCCATCCGACAGACATACAAGTGAATTCACTATTAGCAGATCATGCAATGGAAAATCATCACGACATGGAATGGGAAAAGACTGGAAGAATGTGGAAAGAAGAACGATGGAAGAAAAGGCAATTTAAGGAGGCAGCAACGATGGCGGTTTTGAGAAACGAAAAAATAAACATCATTAGCCAACCAAGTTATGATTTTCACAACGTTTGGAGAGGAACGATAGAAGAGCAGGTGAGAAGAAGATGGCAAGCGATGAAGAAGGATGACTAAAGTTTAGACGATTGATGATCTAAAACGTGATAATGTTTTTTCTTGTATGGTTTATTTGTTCCTTGGTAGTTTCTTTTTTGAATGTCTTTGGTTTTTTCTTACAAACCTATACCTAAGCCAGTTGAAATTTTTCTGATTGTTTCAATTACATTTTTCATTTTATAACATTTTGTCATTACCTGAAGAAGCCTTCCGAAGGGAAGGCGAAATATCGTTTTTAGTTTGTAAAACACAATAAAAGTTTGAGAAAGTTCAACAGAAGAATAGTTTACTTGTATTAAATGAATATGTGCATTCTGTAATACGTTAGATGTAGAAGGTCCGAAGTCTATTCTCTCAATGTTTGGCAGCACACATTTGAAATCTATCAATTGCAAATGGAGAATTTCACAGATAAGTAAAGTATCTGTTTCAAAACGACTGACGTCACATTGGATGCGGCGCAGACGCGTTGCGTTCGCCTCAATAATCATTGAAGTGGACTCCCGGCCATCTGCGTCTATAACGTACATGTTAACTTGTTGCTAAAGCGTGTGTCATTAAGCGGGGGGGGGGGGGGGGGAGGAGGGCATGCCACTCAATAGGTGAATTTTATTTTTACTTTTAAATTATTTGAATTAATCTTTATTTATATTTAGTTTATGCAATTGTTGTTAACTATAAGAAAACGCTCGGTGGTTGGATATTTTGCACGAATCGTACCGATGCTCGCTCATCACTGCTCATCAGTGCTCATCAGTGCAGTGATGAGCGAGCATCGGTACGATACGTGCAAAATATCCAACCATAAACCCCCCGACGGCGCGGTGGTGGGGTTTGTGAATTGTGATGATAGCCAATCATCACTGGGATGGGATGTGGCCAATGATCCATTGCAGCTACGCCGGCGAGCATATGCTCATGTGTAAGGGTTACCCATGCCGGACAGGTCAGTGGTGAGGTCCAGACAAAGAGCAGCCAGGGTCGGCCTAACCATGTCCTCCCTTGAATTTGCGGTCCCCATCGGCCCTCGAGATGGTGATCCCCCTGAAATCGGGTTCCGCCGGCCCGAATCCTTACACCCCCCGGTCCGTCCCCATTCCGGCCTTGGTTTCCCACCAGTGCCGGACTCCCCCGGATCGGGCCCGTTAGGTCGACCCCCTACCATTGTCCTCCACTTATGGTCAACAAAGTAAAATATAAAAATTAATGTGCGCAATATAACCTCGTCGTTGACGCGCCGTTAAACAATAATAATCTAATCTATATCCAACCATAAATTCCTAACGCATAGAAAACCCTACATCCATATTGAATTAAAATATGACCCATTCAATCAACATGAAAGTACTTTTGAAACTGAAATACCCGCTGGTACATAAAGGAAATCAGATTCAGTTGCAGTAAAATTCCATTTCGATACCATCTAACGGTTATTTGAAACGGTTAAAAGTCGTCAATAAATTATCTAGGTACTGATTAGACAGAAAATTTGCTATAACAGAAATTGGTAGTTTCAACTTCGGCCATACAAAATTAGAACTTGATCTGAGCAATTTAAGTTTTCAGTTATTCAGGAAAAATATTTTTTAAATTTGAACCAATCAACGGATTTTCATGAAATGAAATCTAAAACTATACGACGGCTTCATAAATTGTGAAAAATTTCGAATTGATATGCCAGCGGTGTATAAGAATACAGGCAATTTTATTTTTTCAACCAATCAGATGACTCAGATGAGAACTAAAAAGCTTAACACTATATAAATGGAATGAAAATAGTATGTGTGCAAAATTTCAGCTCGATCTAAAAACCAATGTAACCTATATGGCGTCGGGCCAAAACAAGTGAAAGTGTCCCAAAGCACCGATTGAGACGCTCGCTCAATGAGATTCCTTTGCATAACACCATGTTCACATGTTCAGTCATTGGTGATTGAAACCGATCAGGACCTGATTGAAAACAATCCAATCCCACTTTCTTCTTTCTTTCATGCTAATTCCAATAAACACGTCCCAAGTGTAAACACTCGTGTCTGAAGATCAGTGTTTGGAAACTACCGTTAACCGACAGCAGCAAGTCAAGTGTCAATCACGTGTACACATTCAACCATGCGCCGACAAGTAAAAACACTGCCAAGCGCCTCCATTAGCAGGGACATGTCATGTTTCAAGGCATTCAACGCTTAGATATCACAACTTATTGTGTTAAAATCACAAACAATCACAAATCAATACACAAGTACACAGAAAACAGAAAACGCAAAATGTTCATCGAGTAAATTTTTTTCATTTGTGAGGTAGTAAAACAAGAAGAGCAATAATGCATATGTAATGGAAAACTGTATAAACTGGTAAAAATTCGAATAAATCTTACTGCAATTGTAATAAATCCAACCCCATAAAAAACACTCCGTGTAAAAATACCAGCCAAGTCTCTTCAACTAAAAAAAAGAAGAAATCTAAAAATTCAGCACTGAAAAGTAGTGATATCAAAAAACTGGCCAAGTCAAAACTTTTCAAAAAATACTTGGCGCATCGTGCATATGAATAGTATAGAAGTAGGCCGGAAATCAAATATACTCATCTATACATATAATATATCTCTAATGCCCTAAAAAAGCGATGCGCCAAGTATTTTTTGAAAAGTTTTGACTTGGCCAGTTTTTTGATATCACTACTTTTCAGTGCTGAATTTTTAGATTTCTTCTTTTTTTTTAGTTGAAGAGACTTGGCTGGTATTTTTACACGGAGTGTTTTTTTATGGGGATATCACTCCTTTTTTCAGTTTATTCTTACATTTTAACATATATTGTGGCAACAAAGACTATAATTCCTTTAAAAAATATGCAATTTTGATTTGGTTGCAAATTGAACGGTTGTGCTTGTTACTATGTATGCTATAAATAATATGCTATGAAGTATAGCGAAAGTTTCGTTCCAATCGGTCCAGCCGTTCTCGAGTTAAGGCATCACTTCCGGTTTTCAAAACGGCGACTGACATCACTGCCACCTAAACTTTGTATCTAATACATGTTATGTAACATTATAAGCCTTCTGAATATGTAGTAATTGTTATAAGACATGATTTTAGTCAGATTTGGCATTTTTATGACGTCATTTCCGGTTCCGGTAATAGTATATTTCTATTTCGACTATTGATATTTTGTATAGATGGCCGTCCGAATCGTTTGGCGCTTGTTTCGTCCCGATCGGTCCATCCGTTTTTGAGATATGACGTCACTTCCGGTTTCAAAATGGCGGCTTCAAGTTCGTTTTATAAAAAGGCACCTCAGACGCCAAAAGTGCACATGTGGTAAAAATTTCAGATCGATCAGTTCAGCCGTTTAGGCTGTGGCCCTGTCAATAGGGTTTCCTGATATCATCATCATCTGAAGAAGAAGAAGAAGAAGAAGAAGAAGAAGAAGAAGAAGAAGAAGAAGAAGAAAAAGCGGTGTAATTTCAGTGTTTTCACGGCCCTCTTGCTCGCAAATAGCATAACCTGTTGTTCCCAAATTAGGTATATGGGGTGGGGTGGGCCATAGCTCGAAATTTAGATCTTTCGCAACAATGTGAGATTTTCCAATTTTTAGATCCAGAAGGCCGAAAATGCCATGTTGTTGCTTACAGTAAAAGTAGTTGGTCTGCTCCTCAGTTTATTAGGCATTTACGGTATGTTGAGTGAGTGTGAGTGTACAGTACGACTTGGCTGGGTGGAGCGACCGCTCCACTAGATCCCACTTTAGTAGTAATCCCACTCTATTTCAACGATAATAACAACAAGCATTGAGGAACCTGACCAGTGTCACTCAATTTTTTTCAACGATCATTTTTTATTTTGCTAAGTGTACCAGAATACTAAACTATGTATGTTAAAGTGGTTCCATCGTTTCGGCATAGGAATGAGAATTTGCTGTAATTCACACCAAAGATTAATGAAACCATATTACATACAACTAGCAAAAAATATTTGCCCCTTACGGTATCATATAATTAGATATTCTTGATTGAAGATCATCTTTTCCCCCATAAGATAACACAGGGAGACATGAAATCGTCCTGGAAAATTGGCCTTAAATTGCTCCTAAAACCGCAAGAGGAATGACAAATTATTCAAAATAGTCTCAAATTAAAGATAATCATTTTTAGAATAAGACTGCCGTTTGAAAATATGGGGTCACGGGCCAAATAAGAAAGAAACTGTGTACAATGTGTAAAATTTACCATAAATCTGGCAACATTGCACTACAAATATGAATTATTTTGGGATAGTTTAATTGGAACTTCAATTAAAAACATATAATTGGAGCGTACGGTAAGATATAACCCAGAAAAAAACACTCCGTGTAAAAAAGGCAGCCAAGTCTCTTTACTTTAAAAAAATTCAACACCGAAAAGGAGTGATATCAAAAAAGGAGCCAAGTCAATGACATTTCCAAATATTTAATCGTATCTTTGAAATAAAAGTATAAACACCGAGAAATACTTTACAAAAGGACTTGGCGCATCGTTTTTTTAAAGACATCATTCTATCCTAAAAGTGGAAAGAAATTTACAAGTAGGTACATTTTCCTCTTTCTATTAGAGCCAGAATCTATGAATCAAGCTACTTTTAGTAATGACTATTTTATAGTTTTGTCAATGGCGATAGAAGCATGATTTTATGCTGTAATATATAAGTAATATAAGGGTGAAAGAATTACATAACAATTGGAAGTGGTGAGAATGTAGGTTTCTTTGGAAAACTTCCATGGAGTCAGGAGTCAGGATCCTCATCAGTGTGTTGTGTCTAATGTCCGCCCGTCCGATCGGGTAGCTCAGTTGGTAGAGCTCTCGCCCGGCAAGTGAGAGGTCCCAAGTTCGTGCCCCGGTTCGGTCGGATATTTTTCACAACACACATCCCTTCATATCAATTGGAAGTGGGCTCATACATATTCTTGCAGTACTGTTAATATGGCGATATTAGACTGGTATCTTTTCATAATTTGATCTTGACTGAAGGAAATCATGAAACGTTGTCAAATAATTACTAACTAATGGAACACAATTATATATTTTTGAAGTGTCAAGTGTATAAAGTTAAATTTTTTAATAGAAATTCAATATGACTGTCTTCTTTGTGAAATGTATTTTTATAAAATGTGTATTAATAGAAATTGTTACATGATGAGAAGGTATAACGCATGAGACTTAATTATATTCACCACGAAACAATATTACGAAGATTACTATTGTGTATATTTATAGAAAGCATAGACAACAAGTTTCATAGCGTATATATTCATATAGAAAATATTTTACAGAAGGTATGTATAATATGTACCTAATTGAAAGATGTTTCCCTATTATTCTAAACATTCAAAATGACGGTTGTATATAAATGGCACATGCTTATGAATAGAAAAATGTCTTTAAAAAAACGATGCGCCAAGTCCTTTTGTAAAGTATTTCTCGGTGTTTATACTTTTATTTCAAAGATACGATTAAATATTTGGAAATGTCATTGACTTGGCTCCTTTTTTGATATCACTCCTTTTCGGTGTTGAATTTTTTTAAAGTAAAGAGACTTGGCTGCCTTTTTTACACGGAGTGTTTTTTTCTGGGATATCACTTCTTTTGTTAGTTTATTCATACAGCTTGTAGCACAGCTTGTGTCCGTGCAAGAACTTATTTCTTTAAAAAAATACGCCTATGCCGATTTGGATACTTAGAAAAGTTGCGTTTGGTATATAAGATTAAAATAATTATCCAAGAAGAATAGCTTTAAGTTTCGTTACAATCGGTCCAGCCGTTTTCGATATATGACGTCACTTCCGGTTTTAGCAATGGCGGCCGAAAATAATGTCGTCTTGAATTCATAATTATTACTCCTACACATTTCCAAAATTTGGTTGCAATCGGTACAGCCGTTTTTGATATATGACGTCACTTCCGGTTTTAACAATGGCGGCCGAAAATAATGTCGTCTTGAATTCATAATTATTAGTACAACACATTTCCAAAATTTGGTTGCAATCGGTACAGCCATTTTCGATATATGACGTCACTTCCGGTTTTAACAATGGCGGCCGAAAATAATGTCGTCTTGAATTCATAATTATTAGTACAACACATTTCCAAAATTTGATTGCAATCGGTACAGCCATTTTCGATATTTGACGTCACTTCCGGTTTTAACAATGGCGGCCGAAAATAATGTCGTCTTGAATTCATAATTATTAGTCCAACACATTTCCAAACTTAGGTTGCAATCGGTACAATCGTTTACGATATATGACGTCACTTCCGGTTTTAAAAATGGCCGCCGAGAACACTGCAACCTTGAATTTATAATTATTTACAAAGTACGTTTACTTATATCTATTTTAAAGTATAAAGTGGTGAATTTAGCGACATTTAGCATATTTATGACGTCATTTCCGGTATAGGTCATAAAATGTGTGACGTCATTTCCGGTTTCGATATTTGAATCATCAAATATTACTGATTACATAAAGTTGACCGTCTAAATCGTTTAGCGCTGGTTTTGTTCTAATCTGTTTAGCCGTTTTTGAGACATGATGTCACTTCCGGTTTCAAAATGGCGGCTTCCGGTTGGTTTTATAACAAGTCAAATGAAATATCAAAAGTACAAACGTTACATAAATATCAAGACAATCGGATCAACAGTTGTTGCTGAAATGCAAATCGATGTATATTAAATTTCATGACGTCATTTCCGGTTTATTTAAAATAATGTTCAGTCTTTTGATATTGATAATCCATATAGATGACCGTCTGAAACGATTGGCGCAAATTTCGTTCCGATCGGTCCAACCGTTGACGAGATATGACGTCACTTCCGGTTTCAAAATGGCGGCACAAAAAATTCATGGGGACAAGGTTAAATCAGACGCCAAAAGTGCACACGTGGTAAAAATGTGAGATCAATCGGTTCAGCCGCTTAGGCTGTGGCCTGTTTACCGGATTTGAGCTCCAGCCTACTACTACTAAGATTATTATTATGAAAACCGCCCTAAAACACAGTTTTCACGGCCCTCTAGCGCGCAAAGGGCGAAACCTATTGTTCCCAAATTTAGTATATGTTGTAGGGTGGGCCATAGCTCGAAATTAAGATATTTCGCAACAATGTGAGATTTCTCAATTTTAAGATCCAGTAGGCCGAAAATGCCACTTTGATGCTTACAGTAAAAGTGGGTTTGCTCCAGCCTTTATATGAGAGTGTGCGCGCGCCGTACGACTTGGCTGGCGTGGAGCGACCGCTCCACTAGATTGTTTTATGCTGTTGTTTGAGGTATTATTTCATCAGAGATTTGTATGAATTACGGCGAATTCTAAGCACCTTGGCTGGAGCAGTGGGACCACTTTAAAGACAATCTCTGAGCATTTATTTGACTAAGAACATGGAGATTTCGAACGGGACGTTCCACGACCACAACAAAATGCTTCCAACGCCGAACAAATAATTGAGAAACGAATAGAGTTTCGTTGTGAAACATAGGTACCTGACTTTTATAGATGAAGAAAGCGTTTCATAAGCCCGTCTTCCATCATTGCGATGATTTCGCCGCGACGTAGCTTTGCGATGTTTCAGTCACCGTCTTCCATGGTTGCGATGATTTCGCCGTCGCGTCATGTATTTCCGACTCCCCCATTTGTCCAGAGGTGGTTCAGCGGACACCGCGCATGCGCACAACGCTGCGATAGAAAATCGCTGCGTTGGTTGTTGAAGTTTGCTCTACTTTCAGCGACGATCCGCAGCGATTCGCGCGACGTCATGAGATGCTGCGATTCGAGCGCTGATTGGCTGAGAAGCCACGGTGCGGCTGCGAATTCGCATTGCGATGAAAAACGCAGGGTTATCTGATAAGAGCTATAATGAGTCTCCACCACAACACAACTATTACTTTGCACCTGTGGCAGATTGACAGAAGAGCTACCATCAAATATACTTCCAGTCATGATCAGTGGCGGCTATTTGGCTTTACAACAGGTGTTCAATTACATAGAAGGACGTAGAAGAAAGTACTCTAAGAGGAGAGCCCCCAGCAGATGCGGGGCCGGGGCGCATAACCCCGGATTTTTTTGTATCTTTAGTTTGAAATTGATGCATTTTTACGTCTTTTGGAGAGCAAAATGATTAGACAAAATATTTAACTTCCTACTTCCTGGATTAGGGAGCACTTTTAAATAATTTTCTTGGATGATCAGGTGTGCAATTGTCACACCTTGCACACTGTAATAGCCGCCACTGGTCATGATGTTTCGAAAGGTGGATGATTTCTCTATTGCCTCTCGGGCCATTGCATAAACTAATTCAGATACCTACCGACATTGTTCTCTCCTGAACCTATCGCAAAAGCCTAAAAGTGTCAAAATATACCTCAGCTGAGCCAAAATACCCTCACATGTGTCTACGTTTCCACACCACTCAAGGTACATTGTTTCGGAACTATAAAGCGAGCTAAGAGCTACAAGATTGTACGTAAGCGTCATCGAACAAGGGATGTGTAATAACTAATAAATGAGGAGCTACATTTCAAAATCTCTAAAATATGTAACATATCCATCTTGTTTTTTTTTTCTGTTAAAGGTGAAAAAACATGAAGAGCAACAATGTTTAAGCAGCCTAATACTCGAACTTCTAAAAATCTCATTAAAACAAAATGTAATTAATTATGTAAACACCGGATTTCGTATCTCTTCCATGCTATAATGTCAATAAAAAATCTCGTTTATCTCGTTTCAATGCTTTTGGACAAGTTGCATTTTGAAAATGTAGCTCCTCAAATGATCTAGAATGCAATGAGATATATTGACTTTACGATCTATGACCATACGAGAACCACGTCGGTTTCTGAATTCGATACACACATGTGTAGGTCCATGTTAAGTCGCGTGGTCTGTGCTTGAGCGGCGCACTACACGGCGTCTCATGAGTCTGGAGACTGGAGAGTCGTCAAACAGTCTCTCAGTCTGCAGTCACATCTGAAGCAGTCAACACGCGGAGCTGCACTCGCTGAGTCGCTGAGTCTGTCTGGCTGAGTCCATGGGACGGTGCTTGACAGCGGCGCACTACACGGCGTCTCATGAGTCTGGAGACTGGAGAGTCGTCAAACAGTCTCTCAGTCTGCATTCACATCTGAAGCTGTCAACACGCGGAGCTGCACTCGCCGAGTCGCTGAGTCTGTCTGGCTGAGTCCATGGGACGGTGCTTGACAGCGGCGCACTACACCGCGTCTCATGAGTCTGGAGTCTGGAGAGTCGTCAAACAGTCTCTCAGTCTGCAGTCACATCTGAAGCAGTCAACACGCGGAGCTGCACCCGCCGAGTCGCTGAGTCTGTCTGGCTGAGTCCATGGGACGGTGCTTGACAGCGGCGCACTACACGGCGTCTCATGAGTCTGGAGACTGGAGAGTCGTCAAACAGTCTCTCAGTCTGCATTCACATCTGAAGCTGTCAACACGCGGAGCTGCACTCGCTGAGTCGCTGAGTCTGTCTGGCTGAGTCCATGGGACGGTGCTTGACAGCGGCGCACTACACCGCGTCTCATGAGTCTGGAGTCTGGAGAGTCGTCAAACAGTCTCTCAGTCTGCAGTCACATCTGAAGCAGTCAACACGCGGAGCTGCACCCGCCGGGTCGCTGAGTCTGTCTGGCTGAGTCCATGGGACGGTGCTTGACAGCGGCGCACTACACCGCGTCTCATGAGTCTGGAGACTGGAGAGTCGTCAAACAGTCTCTCAGTCTGCATTCACATCTGAAGCTGTCAACACGCGGAGCTGCACTCGCTGAGTCGCTGAGTCTGTCTGGCTGAGTCCATGGGACGGTGCTTGACAGCGGCGCACTACACCGCGTCTCATGAGTCTGGAGTCTGGAGAGTCGTCAAACAGTCTCTCAGTCTGCATTCACATCTGAAGCAGTCAACACGCGGAGCTGCACCCGCCGGGTCGCTGAGTCTGTCTGGCTGAGTCCATGGGACGGTGCTTGACAGCGGCGCACTACACGGCGTCTCATGAGTCTGGAGTCTGGAGAGTCGTCAAACAGTCTCTCAGTCTGCATTCACATCTGAAGCTGTCAACACGCGGAGCTGCACTCGCTGAGTCGCTGAGTCTGTCTGGCTGAGTCCATGGGACGGTGCTTGACAGCGGCGCACTACACCGCGTCTCATGAGTCTGGAGTCTGGAGAGTCGTCAAACAGTCTCTCAGTCTGCATTCACATCTGAAGCAGTCAACACGCGGAGCTGCACCCGCCGAGTCGCTGAGTCTGTCTGGCTGAGTCCATGGGACGGTGCTTGACAGCGGCGCACTACACCGCGTCTCATGAGTCTGGAGACTGGAGAGTCGTCAAACAGTCTCTCAGTCTGCAGTCACATCTGAAGCAGTCAACACGCGGAGCTGCACTCGCCGAGTCGCTGAGTCTGTCTGGCTGAGTCCATGGGACGGTGCTTGACAGCGGCGCACTACACCGCGTCTCATGAGTCTGGAGTCTGGAGAGTCGTCAAACAGTCTCTCAGTCTGCAGTCACATCTGAAGCAGTCAACACGCGGAGCTGCACTCGCCGAGTCGCTGAGTCTGTCTGGCTGAGTCCATGGGACGGTGCTTGACAGCGGCGCACTACACCGCGTCTCATGAGTCTGGAGACTGGAGACTGGAGAGTCGTCAAACAGTCTCTCAGTCTGCATTCACATCTGAAGCAGTCAACACGCGGAGCTGCACTCGACGAGTCGCTGGCCGCTCAAGCCCGATCACTTCGTTCAGAATGACAGCTCTTTGATTCATTTAGAGGACTTAGGGAAGAAACAGTTTATCAATTGAATTCAAAAATTGTGGAATGTGATTTTGAATATTTGTTTATTTGTGATTACAATTTCGACGGCACGAAGGAGCTGAGCTGTCAGTGAATTGTAAGTTGTGAACACCTGTCAATAGTCACATGGATATTGGTCGTCAATGCTCTGTAATAATTGAAAGCTCCAGACAGATGAAGTTATCGATTACTAAGTTATATATTACTAAAGTGAATTAATAGAAGATCTCGTGTAAATTTAGCTCAGCTATTAGTAGAAATGTTTACAACAAGTCAGTGCATTGACGTGAACCATAACTTGAAGGTATTCAGACTTATTAGCACAGATTGGAACCAGAAAAACAGAATTTAAATTTAATATAACTTGAAATGACGATCTTCTTGGCTTTACAAACGCACTTGGACTTATCTTGGGTTTGTTTGATTTGACCACATCCATGGATGTTTTATCCTCATTCTGATTAACCGGACAATTGTCCGACTTGGACCAATTGTATCACCAGTCATTAATGTGCGGCAAGTTAACTGATTTTTGATATCATTTAAATTAAGAGTTTTGTGAAGCTTCATTACATAATTACAAAATGTGTGCAACGGAAAATAGTGATAACGGACTTCAGGCTTTCTGTTTCTAACGCAGATTCCCGAAAATATTATCAGCCAACAACTTATTGTCTTTTGAGCGATAAGTTTATTAAGGTAGTACGGTAGTACCATCATTATACATATACAAAAAATATTTTTTCTTGAAATTACAAGTTCAGAAAACGTTTTCCTACATTTCAACTATATTTAAGTATAAAAGAATCATAAAATGTCATTTAACTTGCAACCCCTGTCTTATAGCGAGGTTTCAATTTATTGCCATCCGAGAATGAACAAAACTGTAACACAGGAGGTATAGGGAAATCATTTAGTTTTTGGTTGATAACTTTTAAAATAGCACACGTTGGTATTGTTTTCAATTTTTTTCCTAATAGAATGTCCAACTATCTATCTAGAAATCAGTTTTTTGAAAAACGTTGAACCTCAGTAAAATTCAAAACTCAAAAATAGCATGGAAATCGTCATGATTCTAATGGCCCCCATAAGACTACATGTAAAAGAAAGGAATTATAAATGACAATATCTCAAAATCTAGACACGAGAAGTTGTTCATATTTCACAGTATCGTGTAAATGGTGACTATTGATACCTCTGCCAAAAATAGGCTTATTTGGAAGATGTGAGATATCAGTTGTGCTACCTTAAAATATCTGCCATTCATTTATTGTTGGCATAATGCAGGTATAACAAAAATGGTTCAAAATAAGTTGTGAAATATATAAAAATGTACCTATGGATAACATATTTATAACAATAACAGTGAAAATTATTAATCACATCTAATGTATTGAAACGCACAAAAATCAACTAAACAGTGCTCGTAAAAGCTTCGTCCTCTACAATAATTTGATTATTAAATATTTAAAAATTATAATGAATCTGATTCTGAATCTGGAATCTGATCTGGAGGGAGCTGGTGGATAAGTTGGAGGAAGGTGACGAGGATGAAGGAGAGGAGGAGGATGAAACGTCAGGTCTGGCTTCCCGGTTTGGAAGCGATCCGAGGCCCTTTGGGCCTATGCAAAAACGCATTTTTGCAGTTAATGGTTTTTTGAAATTTTTGTATTTTACGTAATTTAATTAGATTTTTTTAATTTTCTTCGATTTTTTTTTTTTTATTTATAAATGATATTTTATTTATATTGATTTTGCGTGGTTTTAATTTTCCATCAGTGGTGTCCGCAGTGATGACTCCGTCCTTGTTCTTTCAGATGTTTGGCTTTTATTTTTTGTTTTTAAATGTGTTTTTTATTTTAATAAATCCTCTTAGTAGGTAATACTTTTTCCTATTTTTTTGGGGTATTTTTCACTTCTTGTTTTTAAAAATATTATTATGTTTTTTTTTCACAATATACCTGGTCTTCCACCCCTTGTCTCATATCTTTCAACTTGTCTAAGTTGTCCACTAGCATCTGCTGCTTGTGTCTGCAGTTGAACTATCCGCTCACCTTGCCGATATGATCTGAGCAGGAACCCGAGCTCGAGGCCGCCTGACAAACCTTCACGACAACTACTTGTTGTTCCAGGGTCTTCAGGATGCGTCTGCAACACACCCTGCTGTGGAGCTGCGTGCTGCTGGCCACGCTACACGTGATCAGCACGTGGCGGCATGACAGGCGTAAGTAGCAGGTAGCTCGCTACACGTGATCAGCACGTGGCGGCATGACAGGCGTAAGTAGCAGGTAGCTCGCTACACGTGATCAGCACGTGGCGGCATGACAGGCGTAAGTAGCAGGCAGCTCGCTACACGTGATCAGCACGTGGCGGCATGACAGGCGTAAGTAGCAGGGAGCTCGCTACACGTGATCAGCACGTGGCAGCATGACAGGCGTAAGTAGCAGGGAGCTCGCTACACGTGATCAGCACGTGGCGGCATGACAGGCGTAAGTAGCAGGCAGCTCGCTACACGTGATCAGCACGTGGCGGCATGACAGGCGTAAGTAGCAGGGAGCTCGCTACAGGTGATTAGCACGTGGCGGCATGACAGGCGTAAGTAGCAGGGAGCTCGCTACAGGTGATTAGCACGTGGCGGCATGACAGGCGTAAGTAGCAGGTAGCTCGCTACACGTGATCAGCACGTGGCGGCATGACAGGCGTAAGTAGCAGGCAGCACGCTACACGTGATCAGCACGTGGCGGCATGACAGGCGTAAGTAGCAGGCAGCTCGCTACACGTGATCAGCACGTGGCGGCATGACAGGCGTAAGTAGCAGGCAGCTCGCTACACGTGATCAGCACGTGGCGGCATGACAGACGTAAGTAGCAGGGAGCTCGCTACACGTGATCAGCACGTGGCGGCATGACAGGCGTAAGTAGCAGGTAGCTCGCTACACGTGATCAGCACGTGGCGGCATGACAGGCGTAAGTAGCAGGTAGCTCGCTACACGTGATCAGCACGTGGCGGCATGACAGGCGTAAGTAGCAGGCAGCTCGCTACACGTGATCAGCACGTGGCGGCATGACAGGCGTAAGTAGCAGGCAGCTCGCTACTCGTGATCAGCACGTGGCGGCATGACAGGCGTAAGTAGCAGGCAGCTCGCTACACGTGATCAGCACGTGGCGGCATGACAGGCGTAAGTAGCAGGCAGCTCGCTTCACGTGATCAGCACGTGGCGGCATGACAGGCGTAAGTAGCAGGCAGCTCGCTACACGTGATCAGCACGTGGCGGCATGACAGGCGTAAGTAGCAGGCAGCTCGCTACACGTGATCAGCACGTGGCGGCATGACAGGCGTAAGTAGCAGGTAGCTCGCTACACGTGATCAGCACGTGGCGGCATGACAGGCGTAAGTAGCAGGTAGCTCGCTACACGTGATCAGCACGTGGCGGCATGACAGGCGTAAGTAGCAGGCAGCTCGCTACACGTGATCAGCACGTGGCGGCATGACAGGCGTAAGTAGCAGGTAGCTCGCTACACGTGATCAGCACGTGGCGGCATGACAGGCGTAAGTAGCAGGGAGCTCGCTACACGGGATCAGCACGTGGCGGCATGCCAGGCGTAAGTAGCAGGCAGCTCGCTACACGTGATCAGCACGTGGCGGCATGACAGGCGTAAGTAGCAGGTAGCTCGCTACACGTGATCAGCACGTGGCGGCATGACAGGCGTAAGTAGCAGGCAGCTCGCTACACGTGATCAGCACGTGGCGGCATGACAGGCGTAAGTAGCAGGGAGCTCGCTACACGTGATCAGCACGTGGCGGCATGACAGGCGTAAGTAGCAGGCAGCTCGCTACACGTGATCAGCACGTGGCGGCATGACAGGCGTAAGTAGCAGGTAGCTCGCTACACATGATCAGCACGTGGCGGCATGACAGGCGTAAGTAGCAGGTAGCTCGCCACACGTGATCAGCACGTGGCGGCATGACAGGCGTAAGTAGCAGGCAGCACGCTACACGTGATCAGCACGTGGCGGCATGACAGGCGTAAGTAGCAGGTAGCTCGCTACACGTGATCAGCACGTGGCGGCATGACAGGCGTAAGTAGCAGGTAGCTCGCTACACGTGATCAGCACGTGGCGGCATGACAGGCGTAAGTAGCAGGTAGCTCGCTACACGTGATCAGCACGTGGCGGCATGACAGGCGTAAGTAGCAGGTAGTTCGCTACACGTGATCAGCACGTGGCGGCATGACAGGCGTAAGTCACTTTACAACTCAGTATGTGACGTCACATCACTCTGTCTTATGTACTCGATGTAAACAGTGGAGATTTGATTTTATAACTTCATTACTTTTGATCCATTCAATTTATCAAATATGTGAAAAACAAGCTCAGTTTTTAGTCAAATTTAGAAACATAAACACCAACTTATAAATTAAATACTCTCTTATAAACGTTTCACAAACTGTTTTATTTGAAATCTCTTTATTTCGCCCTCTTGTTGGATAATGTTTTTGAATTGTTAGTTGTTTGTTTTACTTGTCAAACTCCTGATGAAGCGCACTGGAAAGAGGGCGAAATATAGAGATTTCAAATAAAAATAGTTTGTGAAACGTTTATAAGAGAGTAATTTAACCAAATCCAAACTAAAGAATCGAGAAACGAAATTTTAATAACCAACTTATAAATACAATATTTGTGCTGAAACTCGTGGAAAATCTTATAACTATGAAATCTTATACAAAGTAAATATTTTGAGATAATACTTTTTTTTTTTTTAATAATGCGAACTATAATTTTAAAAGTTCGCGGACGATGAAAAAAATTACGTAACTCCTAGATTCCACCGTCATTTTCGAAGTAGTACCCTTCAGCATGTAGGTACTCGTATACAGCAGTTTTGGAGTTATTTCAATTATTCCATGCATCCGTAGACGTCATCAAGTGTGACTGTTAAGCACGTTTCGCGAGGGTTCTTCATATCTTCAATTATGTAAAATGGACGTATCATTTCAGCCGGAATTGCGTCTTAGAGAACAGTAATAAGTTACAGGTTGTGAGTTTCTTACGAATAGGGGCGATGGGGATGGATTGTCATGTTTATGGAAGCCAGCCAGTGGCAGCAATGTTTCAAGTGTGCGCTGACGCTTGCCATATTGGCGAACCCAGGCGTTGTTCTTACACTTGTTCGAACATTTACGCCGAATGATGTCCCTCAGACGTTTCAAAACTTCACAGAAAAACTTGCCATTGACTTTTAACTAATTGGAATGAATTCCTTGTGGACTTCAATTTCAAATAAACGATCAATATTCTTCATGTGAGTGACCCACACATCAATCTCTGTTGAGAAGTTCATAACTTCAAAAATCACCCCTCAATCCCACCCCCAGCACCCAAATTATTTAAATGAGGTGAATCTCTGAGACTTGTTCCTGATCCACAAGATGAAATTCCGGCTGAAATACTTCGTTTTGACATCCCGCATGTGAATTCTTGTTCGACAGTTTGAGAGACGAGATCACGAAACGTGCTCGATCATAACAGTCATGGCCTTGATGATGTGCAGGGAACCAAATTGCTGAATACATGCTGAAGAGTTACTTCGAATATGACGCTGGAACCTGTGAGTTCTGTGATGTTCTGTTTTACTTTATGGTCATCCCAGCAAACTTTTGTCGCCATTTACCATCATTATAAAATGCCCTCTGCATATAGATACTTTGTTTGACGCAAGGTTTGTAGATAAATATTTCTTACAAACCTTGACTCTGACGTGTTGGGTTGCACGAAAATCGCACGACTTCGTCCCTTTTTGATTGATAAATCGCGAAACTGAATAATTTGTGATTCGCGGAAAACCCATGATAAATCTGACATTTCTCTATTCTTTCTTACTTACCACGAGATGAGACACAAATGTTTTTATAAGTTGGTGTTCATAAATATAAATTGCTAAAGACAATATTGCCTAAATAAAAACTATTTACTAAAAAATTAGCTATGCAACTATTTTTCACATATTTCATAATTTGAACTGTTTAAAAGTTTTGCAATATTAGGAAATATTATCTCCAATGTTTACCTTCCAGTAGAGCTTCCCTTTTACAATACAAATTAGCAGCAACGTAAAAATTAGTCGTTGACAACAGTTGTTGTGAAATTCACGACGTCAAATTGGCAGCAAGGATTGTAAACTCCAAACTTTGCCGCTCATATTATCGTTTTCATTAAGAATCATTCCATCAGCAGGGCGATTGTATAACTTTCTTAGCCGAGATAATGGATCGTTATCTATACCAATTGATGAAAGTGAACTATTAATATCATTGTTAATCATTTGAATTAATGTGCAAAAGCTACGAGGATATGAAATATAAATACATTATTTATCTCAGGAAGTCAACTTTACGCACTTTGAATTGCTTTACCTTCTGATAGGCTAAATTACTTTCATCAATTGGTATCGATAACGATCCATTATCTCGGCTAAGAAGTTATACAATCGCACTGCAGATACGACACGGTGTGGCGAGAAAGAAGACACCGACAATTAGAAAAAAATATTTTGCAACAAACAAAATAGATAAATCACAAAATTTGTTTTAATTTAAAATGTAAATAAAAACATTAAAATTTAGCAATCAAATGGTACTTCCTAGTTTAACGTAAAACAAATTATACATTACAGGAAATAATTTTATGGATTCTATTCTATGGATTTTATTCACTCTATTCTTCATTATAAAAAAGGATCCGTATCTGTTGGATTATGTAATTTTTACAGATATAAAATTGAGTAATAAAATTTTAATTATAATCATTTAAATTAAATATTTATTTTAATTACTTTTAATTAAATCATTTGATTAACTTTAAATAAAATAAACTAAAATAAAATAAAATCAAATACTTTAAATTAGGTAAATTAATTACATTTTGTTTTTTAATTAAATTGAAATATTTAATTTTTAAATGTTTCTTCAAACTTTTATTAACTTTGTTCAACCTTTTCATTCACTTTTCTTCGCAAAGTGACCCCTCAGTGCCCCCTCATTGCCCCCTCAGTGCCTACTCAGTGCCTAAATGATTTGCTTGCTCCAGAGCCGCGGATCTACGGAGACAAGATCCCTCACAAGGCGCTGATGCCGTTCAACAGGAAGGTGCAGAAGAAGATCGTCACGTATCACAACTTCTTCCGCACACACGTCGCTCCGCCTGCCGCAGACATGCTCAGCATGGTCAGTATTACACAGGCACAACAGGCATGCTCAGCATGGTCAGTATTACACAGGCACAACAGACATGCTCAGCATGGTCAGTATTACACAGACACAACAGACATGCTCAGCATGGTCAGTATTACACAGACACAACAGACATGCTCAGCATGGTCAGTATTACACAGGCACAACAGACATGCTCAGCATGGTCAGTATTACACAGGCACAACAGACATGCTCAGCATGGTCAGTATTACACAGGCACAACAGACATGCTCAGCATGGTCAGTATTACACAGGCACAACAGACATGCTCAGCATGGTCAGTATTACACAGGCACAACAGACATGCTCAGCATGGTCAGTATTACACAGGCACAACAGACATGCTCAGCATGGTCAGTATTACACAGACACAACAGACATGCTCAGCATGGTCAGTATTACACAGGCACAACAGACATGCTCAGCATGGTCAGTATTACACAGACACAACAGACATGCTCAGCATGGTCAGTATTACACAGGCACAACAAACATGCTCAGCCTGGTCAGTATTACACAGGCACAACAGACATGCTCAGCATGGTCAGTATTACACAGACACAACAGACATGCTCAGCATGGTCAGTATTACACAGGCACAACAAACATGCTCAGCATGGTCAGTATTACACAGGCACAACAGACATGCTCAGCATGGTCAGTATTACACAGACACAACAGACATGCTCAGCATGGTCAGTATTACACAGACACAACAGACATGCTCAGCATGGTCAGTATTACACAGGCACAACAGACATGCTCACATGGTCAGTATTACACAGGCACAACAGACATGCTCAGCATGGTCAGTATTACACAGGCACAACAGACATGCTCAGCAAGGTCAGTATTACACAGGCACAACAGACATGCTCAGCATGGTCAGTATTACACAGACACAACAGACAGAGTGACATATATAGCTCGTTTGGGGAATTTGGGGGTTTGCGTTTTTTTCACATTGATCTAATTCTTTATACTTTTCTACAAGTCTTTCAAAAATAAATGTATATTTTGAAAATTTGGACCCCCTATACACAGCGCTCCAGATTTACAAGCCCCCGGGCTTACAGGTCCATGGACTTGCAGGCCCCCGGACTTATAGACCTCCGGGCTTACACCCAGGCTTACAGATCCCTGGACTTACAGGCCCCCGGATTTATAGGCCTTCGGGCTTAGACCCAGGCTTACAGATCACTGGACTTGCAGCCCCCGGACTTATAGACCTCCGGGCTTAGACCCAGGCTTACAGATCCCTAGACTTGCAGGCCCCCGGACTTATAGGCCTTCGGGCTTAGACCCAGGCTTACAGATCCCTGGACTTGCAGGCTCCCGGACTTAAAGACCTTCGGGCTTAGACCCAGGCTTACAGATCCCTGGACTTGCAGGCCCCCGGACTTATAGGCCTTCGGGCTTAGACCCAGGTTTACAGATCACTGGACTTGCAGGCCCCCGGACTTATAGACCTCCGGGCTTAGACCCAGGCTTGCAGATCCCTGGACTTGCAGGTCCCCGGACTTATAGGCCTTCGGACTTAGACCCAGGCTTACAGATCCCTGGACTTGCAGGCCCCCGGACTTATAGACCTCCGGGCTTAGACCCAGGTTTACAGATCCCTGGACTTACAGGCCCCCGGACTTATAGGCCTCCGGGCTTAGATCCAGGCTTACAGATCCCTGGACTTACAGGCCTTGGACTTATAGGCCTCCGGGCTTATACCCAGGCTTACAGATCCCTGGACTTACAGGCCCCAGGACTTATAGACCTCCGGGCTTAGACCCAGGCTTACAGATCCCTGGACTTACAGGCCCCGGACTTATAGGCCTCTGGGCTTATACCCAGGCTTACATATCCCTGGACTTGCAGGCTTCCGGACTTATAGACCTCCGGGCTTAGACTTAGGCTTACAGATCCCTGGACTTGCAGGCCCCCGGACTTATAATCCTCCGGGCTTAGACCCAGGCTTACAGATCCCTGGACTTGCAGGCCCCCGGACTTATAGACCTCCGGGCTTAGACCCAGGCTTACAGATCCCTGGACTTGCAGGCCCCCGGACTTATAGGCCTCCGGGCTTAGACTTAGGCTTACAGATCCCTGGACTTGCAGGCCCCAGGACTTATAGGCCTCCGGGCTTAGACCTAGGCTTACAGATCCCTGGACTTGCAGGCCCCTGGACTTATAGACCTCCGGGCTTAGACCCAGGCATACAGATCCCTGGACTTGCAGTCCCCCGGACTTTTAGACCTCCGGGCTTAGACCCAGGCTTACAGATCCCTGGACTTGCAGGCCCCCGGACTTATAGGCCTCCGGGCTTAGACCCAGGCCCACAGATCCCTGGACTAGCAGGCCCCCGGACTTATAGGTCTCCGGGCTTAGACCCAGGCTTACAGATCCCTGGACTTGCAGGCCCCCGGACTTATAGGTCTCCGGGCTTAGACCTAGGCTTACAGATCCCTGGACTTGCAGGCCCCCGGACTTATAGGCATTCGGGCTTAGACTTAGGTCTACAGATCCCTGGACTTGCAGGCCCCAGGACTTATAGGCCTCCGGGCTTAGACCTAGGCTTACAGATCCCTGGACGTGCAGGCCCCCGGACTTATAGACCTCCGGGCTAAGACCCAGGCTTACAGATCCCTGGACTTGCAGGCCCCCGGACTTATAGGCCTCCGGGCTTAGACCCAGGCTTACAGATCCCTGGACTTGCAGGCCCCCGGACTTTTAGGTCTCCGGGCTTAGACCCAGGCTTACAGATCCCTGGACTTGCAGGCCCCCGGACTTATAGACCTCCGGGCTTAGACCCAGGCTTACAGATCCCTGGACTTGCAGGCCCCCGGACTTATAGACCTCCGGGCTTAGACCCAGGCTTACAGATCCCTGGACTTGCAGGCCCCCGGACTTATAGGCCTCCGGGCTTAGACCCAGGCTTACAGATCCCTGGACTTACAGGCCCCCGGACTTATAGGCCTCCGGGCTTAGACCCAGGCTTACAGATCCCTGGACTTGCAGGCCCCCGGACTTATAGGCCTCCGGGCTAAGACTTAGGTTTACAGATCCCTGGACTTGCAGGCCCCCGGACTTATAGGCCTCCGGGCTTAGACCCAGGCTTACAGATCCCTGGACTACAGGCCCCCGGACTTATAGGCCTCCGGGCTTAGACCCAGGCTTACAGATCCCTGGACTTGCAGGCCCCCGGACTTATAGGCCTCCGGGCTTAGACTTAGGTTTACAGATCCCTGGACTTGCAGGCCCCCGGACTTATAGGCTTTCGGGCTTAGACCCAGGCTTACAGATCCCTGGACTTACAGGCCCCCGGACTTATAGGCCTCCGGGCTTAGACCCAGGCTTACAGATCCCGGACTTATAGGCCTCCGGGCTTAGACTTAGGTTTACAAATCCCTGGACTTGCAGGCCCCCGGACTTATAGGCCTCCGGGCTTAGACTTTGGTTTACAGATCCCTGGACTTGCAGGTCCCCGGACTTATAGGCTTTCGGGCTTAGACCCAGGCTTACAGATCCCTGGACTTACAGGCCCCCGGACTTATAGGTCTCCGGGCTTAGACCCAGGCTTACAGATCCCTGGACTTACACGCCCCCGACTTATAGGCCTTGACTTGCTGTGTGAGTCCAGATCTACTTTAGAGCATGAGCAATAATGAGAGGAAGAAGAAGAAGAAACAAGGAAAAGGGAGTAGAACCATGACTATAGGTAAACTTTGGTGGAAGCTTAGATCTTTAAAACATGGCAGATCTTTAATAATAAAATGTGAACTAATGGCATTAGCTCGCATTTCCCAATCATACTGGTAAAAGTGTTTCTTCTTGATGGGTTGAGTAATGTTGCAGACGTGGCACAAGGGCGCGGCTAAGGCGGCGCAGAAGTGGGCGAACAAATGTCTGCTGCTGCAACACGACGGCGAGGGCGGCCGCTGGATAGACGACTTCGGATCCTGCGGCCAAAACATCTTCATCTCCTCGCACAAAGTCCCATGGTCAGTGCTTGTTGCAGGCACTGGTTTGGATAAGATGGGAGACGACATTATTTCAGTTTGGAATCATGATTAGAAAAGATAAAAAGAAAAAGAGAGAGTCAATCATGAACTTAGGGCTGTTACTTGGTAGGTTAATTGGTTCACGGGTTTGGGCTCCAATTGTATCCGATGAAGCATCGTTTTGCGCGATTTTGTTGAAGCCACGACGCAAAATAAAATAAAGAGTGTTGCTATAAATATTCAATCAGACTGACCATGTGAACATCCAATCAATGTTACACCCACTTGGGAAACATTTTATCTCTCTCAATTTGCTCTAAAGACCAAGTGCTAGTTTGACCAAAATGTGTCAAAAGCATCAGTGGAATATTTAAATGAATTAATCGGCTCTGTCTAAACTAATTTCTCTCTTGAAACCTTTGGAAATTGAATCCATTCCACTTCAGTGATATGCAATCTGTGGCGCGAATGCAGTTTGACAGCTTTGTAAGAGTTTGTTTGATGGACATTGTGGCTTTTTACCACTCGGGGGAACTGCAGTTGACCCACGACTTCCTCAACACACAATAACAACAAAGAACAGCGTTTACAATCGTATGCACTGATGTTCGTTCGACATATTATGTCCTCAACGACTACCCCATGTTGTTGTCAGGTTGTTCGCTGTCAAGTCGTGGTACCTGGAGAAGCACAACTTCACCTACGGCTCGTCTCGCAACAACATCCACGTGGTCGGCCATTACACGCAGATGGTCTGGGCGCCGACGCACAAGGTGGGCTGCGGGTACAACAAGTGCAGTCTGGGCGGCAATCGCAAGCAGTACTACACGTACATATGCAACTACTGTCCCATGTGAGTGTCATACCTAGTTATACATTATTCACTAGTGGATAAGGGAAGAGAGGAAGCCCGGTACCGGCATGTAGCATACTCCTGTGAAAGATACCAACGGCTTAACGTCCCATCCGAAGGACCGTGTAACATTCACAGCACGAGCCTCCACAGCCCGCGCCGTCGAGAGACTGATGAATAGGTGGAGGGAGGTCGTCAGTCTAACCCCCAAAGACTCCAGTCTCTGCCCAACGGCAGCAAACCAATGCAGAAAAACGAGTTATTTGGGCATGAGTGTATGTTACATTTTATTTCCTTGGTTGCCAACTTTGTCAGAAGTCTTCAAGCGAAAGGTCGTAAAAGCTGGAATTGAACCAGAATTCAAATAACCTACATTATTTCTTCTTTTATCTCAGTTTCATCACGGTCTTCCCCTGTATACCCTTCAAATGTCTGTGTCTAGGATGGTAAATCATAGAGGATGGTAAAGTAATGTTAGTCGCATATTAGTGAGCCGCTGCCAAGCACTGTGCTTCACTCTTCAACTCAGTATCGTAAATTTAAGACGCTTTCATTTACAAACATGATCCATCCAAAGATAATTTATAAAAGAAATGTTAAAAAATCAAGGGCGAGAGTTGCTTTGTGTGCTTTTTGCAAAATTGCTATACAAAGTAGTGAAACTCGACAACGCTCCAAGATTGATTTATTAAAAATGATGTGTCTTGACTCTGATGTTTGTGTCAACAGTGGCAATGTGATCGAGCGTCTGGGGCGGCCCTACAAGAAGGGCGCCCCGTGCTCCAAGTGTGCTGACCACTGCCGCATGCAGAAGCTGTGCACGAACTCCTGTCCCACGGCGGACTTGTGGGCCAACTGCCGCGACCTGAACGCCACCTGGAACGAGTGGCTCTGTCACAACCACGAGCCTGACGGCAGAGAGCGACACAAGTTCTGTAAAGCCACGTGCAACTGTGTTGACAAGATATTCAACTAGATCGTGGGGAAGACTGGAGTTAGTGATGAACACTGAACGGGTATTCAAAATGTGCGGAGAATTTGTGGAAAGATATGAAATAATTTGTGAAGGAATAAGAGTAGACATTGGATAAAATTTCCTTAATATCATTATAACTTTTGAACAATTCAAATCATGAACATTTTGAAAAGTAATTAGTGTAACTAATTATTTTGTTGAGCGTGGTAATGAAACACTACTAGGAAAACGCTCTGAGTAACGCGTTGATGAGCGAGCACGGATACGCGCAACACCTCGAACCGAAATCTTGTATGAAAATCTTCAAAAATTTCAAAAATGTTGGTCCCAATAACCATACAAAGTTTTAAGTCGATCGATTGAACCTTTATGATTGAATGGTTCCTTGTTAATTTTCAAAAATCAAAGGATCTTGTTCCAAAAATATACCTGGGACCACTCATATGATATAAGTGTGTGTACACAATATTAGATCAATCTGTTGAGTATAAGCAAAGTGAATAGAAAACATGGCTGCTATACACAAGAAGCATAGTGTATCCACTGTATGCAGTTGCCATGTTAAGGGGGTTCCAGGGTTACGGCATAGGAATGAGAATTTGCTGTAATTCACACCACAGATTAATGAAACCATATTACATACAACTAGCAAAAAATATTTGCCCCTTACGGTATGAAATAATTAGATATTCTTGATTGAAGATCATCTTTTCCCCCATAAGATAACACAGGGAGACATGAAATCGTTCCGTAAAATTGGCCTTAAATTGCTCCTTAAACCGCAAGAGGAATGACAAATTATTGAAAATAGTCTCAAATTAAAGATAATAATTTTTAGAAAATGACTTCCTTTTAAAAATATGGGGTCACGGGCCAAATAAGAAAGAAATTGTGTACAATGTGTTAAATTTACCATTAATCGGGCAACATTGCACTACAAATATGAATTATTTTGGGATAGTTTAATTGGAACTTCAATTAAAAACATATAATTGGAGCACACGGTAAGATATAATTGTTTTATGCTGTTGCTTGAGGTATTATTTCATCAGAGATTTGTATGAATTACGGCGAATTCTAAGCACCATGGCTGGAGCAGTGGGACCACTTTAACCAAGTGCATACGATTTTGTCATTGGAGGCGAACCTTGATCTGATCGACGCGACCTTCTTCATGCATTAGCGGCAAAAAGTTGAACTAGAAGATGACGTCACGAACTCCAAAACAACAGGCAATGTTAGTAGTTCTCTATTCTGCCGCTACGCTCGCATCGTTCCATAAAGTAGGTCGTTGGTGTTACACGTTTTGCCATGCAGTGGAATCACCATACATTCTATGTATACAAGGCTGTTTTCTATCCACTAGTGTCATAATTATGCGTTTGAAAGTTTCTGTTCTAACTACCTTGGAACATTGGAACTGAGGCGTCAATGTTGCCGTGATCCATGGCAACAAGCAAAATGGCCGTAAAATGTCAATAACTTTTGGATTTAAACACAGATGTGTCTGAAAATTGTCAAAAACACAGATAATGTTGGTCCCAATGACCATGCAAAGTTTTAAGTTGATCGGTCAAACGGTTCTAGTTTAAATTTCAAAAATCACAGTAAAGATGGTTTTAAATTTTAACCAATGGGAGGATTTGGCTGAGACTTTGTATGATTGGGTAAAATGTTAGGGGTAATGACTTGTCAAAATTTCAAATTGATCAAACTAACCAATCGAAAGATAATTTTTTTTAAATTTGAACCAATCAGGGGATTTCAAAAATAAGGGGCTGCAACGCCCGGAAATGGTCAGTACATGTGTGCAAAATTTCAGCTTGATCAAAGAAAAACTGTGACTTTTATATCGTCAGTAACAGAAAAAAAAAGAAAAAAAAAAAACACACACACACACACACACAAAACAGAGGTCCGTGCCAAAAGAGCCAAAAGGAGACGCTCGCTTCGTTCGCTCAATTATACGACAATATTAATGCACACGCTGGTGTCAAATATGAACAATAGAGCCATTTCAGCTTTGACATGAGCGTATAGGAACAAATATTTAATTATAAGTTGGTGGTCACTGGTCATAACTCAAACTAAGGTCAAATCAAAAATATACTACACTAATTAGTTTTCACACTTTTCATGCTTTGAATTGGTAGTTCAAAAGTTATGACAATATTTTGGAGGAGAGAAGCCCACTCTTGAGCCCCATGTAGATGGAAAGCCCCATTTACACGGTGATATTTCCTGTCAAATCTTTTATAAAATCTTTTGCAGAAATAGAACGTTCTTTATATTATGATAAAAGATTTTTCACAACCCTTTTAATGTTACCATCAAATTGTCTTCTTTACACGTGGTAAAATTTCTTTGAAGAAAAGATTTTAAAGATGATTTGATAGGAAATTTCACCTTAGTTATAAATGGGGTTTTAAATGCTCTTTGCAGTTATTATGTCGTATTTTTGAAATTCGCATTTGTAAAAATTATTAGATAGAAGAACAAAAATGTTTGAAACTTAATTGTGGACCGCTATTCAACAAGAAGTCACTAACTTCATTTGTGCAGGAGTTCTGAGACCATCGTACTTAGTTCAGAAAAATGTATCTTAATACACAGAATGGACACTCATTTAATTAATTAATGTTCGATTAATATGTATTTGAAAGAAGGGTTAATCCCTCAATGTACCTACTTGGTATGGTTACTGGTAAAGTTCATTCACGATAAGAATAGCAAGTCGATCACGTCGTTCATTGGTCGGTCACATGAACACTGCCCTGTCAATGGCAAGACTATCTTCTTTGTATTATTGAAATTGTATAAAGTATGTGAAATACACACTTTTTAATAGTAGAAAATATTAGAAAACTTCAATAAAATTGATTTATCTTTACCTACAGTCGTCTTGTACATATTCTTTGATAATTGATATTTACATGTGTAGGTTTACAAATGCTCGCTTGACTACAGTAGTTCACAGGCTTGCTATTCTAAACGTGAACGAACTTTATGTGGTTCGTTCTTGCAATGTTTGCATTTTAATGTTTTAATGTTGGCAGACAATCAAATTTTCTTTTGGAATTCTTGCAGAAATCCTACGAAATGATGCAAATTGTGTATTTCTAAAACCGTTTTTAACTGAGAATAATATATTTCTGACTCTGAATTCTTAGAATGGTGATTTTGATGAAATGGATACGAACAGTATTAGAATATGACGGGATATGAAACTGTGATTTTCAAGAGAAGAACTTGAAGTGTAATATATTATATGTCTGTTGACTGAGCTGCATCTCATACCACTGTATGTTGTAATGCTCATAACAATAATATTAATTTATACAATAATTTATCAATCCAAGAGTTTACTCGCTCGTGGAATAAAGAAATGTTTTTCATTTTAAATAAATTACACATAAAACGTTTGATCAACCAAATAAAGAATGCCTAATAATAATCCGCGTTTGTTAAATCATACCCAAGTGGCAAGTATGAGGACCTTGTTTATTGTTGCATGAAATAGCAATCAGGATAAAGCTTATGGCAAAACCTCATTGCTAATGCTGGAATCTCTACACAGGGAATATCAGCTGCCCCTGGGACTTATGCAACACACACGACACCGCTGTGCTGCGGGATGCAAACATTAAGGGGCAAATGCAGCATCTTGCTCAGAATACATTGGGAGATGAAAAGATGGATGTGGGGAGGAGGCGGTCGCGGTCTTTTATCAGTGCTTAACGTCGCACTGCAGCCAGGCTAATGGCGCCGGATGAATGATTATGAATTTGGTTATCGAAAAGTCAATTAATTTAAGATCCGTTTAATTTTTTAAAAATACATTTTTTTCCACAATGGGGCATGCAATTTTGATCATAAATAAAAAAAAAATTATTCCTTAATGTCTTTCGTGTAGGGTACAGGAATGAATAACTTTAGCCCCCAGCCCCCGCCAGGGGTCTGGATGGCACCAAATTTTTTTAGGTTTTGGGCCTATATAGGTACGCATTTAGTGAGATAGGTGGTTCCTTTCCTTCCCTTCACGACGATCCTACGGGAGCTATAAATCGACCTTTTGGCCCCTACTATACAGGAATACTGGTTTTTCAGTTTGTCGAAAGAATAATTGAAATTGACTTTGGTCCTTTTGCTTCTGAAGTATGGAAATGATAGAAAAGCATATGTAGGTAAAATGAAGAAGGAAGAATATTGGATGTAAAACAAACGCAGTGCATTTTACTTCTCTGAACTTTATTCCCTGAACAGTAAAGTACACAGAAACAAGTCCAAGCAAAATATAAAAAGAGTGGCGTAATCGTGTGCAACTTCTATATACTAACATTCAGTGGAATGAACAGCAGAAACTAAGAGGAAATGTTTTGACGCTTAGAGTTGACCGCAATCCACCACCACGATCTTCTTAGAGGTTTTGCCGCTCTGAGATCCGTACGATTCCAGCTGAAACAAGACAATACAAGTTACAGAGAGAAGGAATATCTGAAACAGTGTTTACCTCAGCAGAATTATCTACTGTTGAAAATAATCTTCCCTTCATTTGTAAGAATGACTACTTCAAAATTTACCGTTAAGTTATCCTCATTTCTCTCTATTTTCAATACAATTTTATTGACGACAAAATGTGTACAGTTTATTCCATTTCACAAAGGGAATGGTGTTAGAACGGCCCCTAGATCTTTAAATAATAAATAATTAATCGCTTGTTGCCATAAAATCATTGACTATTTAATAGCCTGGCTGGGTTAACAAAATACATTCAAAATGTAATTTAAATCTGTTGTAACATGCGAGTGCTTTTTCAGCTAAGTTGGCAGTGAATCTTTTCCGTTGTCACCTTTGAGTTTGCTTCCTGCCTTCAACCAACCAACCAATAGCGAGCGAGCTGGTATTGTGACACTGGTGCTGATGTCTCGTGGTAGACTTTAGCAAATCCAATTCATAGCCTGCACGAACTTCTTTTGTTTTATATCAGCAATGCTAAATTATTGAATTGTCCACCCATTACGTTGGCACGTTGACGGGTCAGATTTATTACTTTATTGAGGTACGGTACATCGATGTATTTTTGTAATGTGAGTGATTTCTCTTCGTATACTAAAGTAATCTCCGGAGCCTATACAATTTCCCAGGTACTCATTAACTATAAAATATCGTCAAAAAAGCAGAGAATCACAGCTACTCTGCGTGCCATTAAGATGGCGACGGCAACAATGAGATGACATCACATGCAACCTATGAATATCTTTGTGAAATGGAATGAACTGTACCTGGAGGCCAATTCTTGAGTTTTCATGTTTTGAAACCATGTGTGGTTTCATTGTTTAAAACGTAAAAAAGTTGACAACTATTGCTTAGTCTTCAACTTTTTTACGTTTTAAACCCCAATTCTTGGGTCCAATTCTTGAGTTTTCAAAACCATGTGTGGTTTCATTGTTTAAAACGTAAAAAAGTTGACAACTATTGCTTAGTCTTCAACTTTTTTACGTTTTAAACAATAAAACCACACATGGTTTTGAAAACTCAAGAATTGGCCCCCTGATGTTAACAAATTGCAATCCAATCAATGGTTTGACTTATGTTTCGAGGTGTGATTCTTACAGTGCATGGATTCCAATGTTTTCCCGACAATATTGTTCTAGGGCAATGTCGGGATTTAAGGGGGCTCTGTAAACAACTTCATAAACATGACTTCATAAACATGAAATATTGCAAGTGGAACTCTGGATAATTTATTGAAATAAGACCTTTAATTTCTGTTAATTTCTGTAAATCTAACTTATCTTTTAATCTCAAATGTTAATTGAATTGACACTACAGGTGGATAATAATTGTTAATTAAGTTTTAATTGGAAACAAGTTTAGATCAGAATTGTGTAGACCACATACTGAATTGATGATTGAGGATAAATAATAATTTGCCTTTAATATCACTGTAGTTTATGTTTTGATTTGCCTCATCTATACTATTCACAATGTCTAAGCTATGATTATGATCATTTTATAAAGTGTTTATCATCAGTCCTTTGACGATCAATTGAAACTCATGTGGTATTCTAAAGAGGGTCGTTTGTTCACTTATGGTCTTTGTCGTCATTTCCGTGGTCATTTTGCGAACAAATAATGGCATGCTATAATTCTAAGACGCATGTACTAACTCTTTCGACTCAACAATTGATTTAATTTTACTCAATAAAGTTAAAACTAATAATCAGAATGTGAATTACTTAAAAAATGCGTTATTCAGATAATCCTGATTGGGATGTCGTCTTTCTTTTTCTCTCCTCTCAATGCGAGCTGATTGAAGATACGTCAATCTGAATCTGAGGCGTCATTTGCATATGGAATCCATTAGTTGTAGCAAAGAGGGATCGACTTGGCGTACAAAATGAGCTATGGAGCTCATGTCGAATCGAGAATTCTGTCCACAAAGAAAGATTATTTATGTAACGTAATAAAATGAAAAGAGTAAAAGCTCACGCACTGGTTGGCGGTGGACCGTATGTCCACACCCAATGTATTTAAATACAAACCCGCAATTACCATCCAACCATTAATGTATATTCTTGTGGATAGCAGTATTGAGAGACATGTAATAAGAATATGTGAGTTTTGTTATCTGTGAAAAAATATCGACAATCATTAATGTATAACATGATTCTCAGTGGTTTATAACAAAGTATATTGAAAGTTATGATTGTCCTTAAGAACTTACACCGAAGAATGTTTCACATGACATAAGAACAAAGCCTCCAACCCTGACGTGTATCGGCTTATTGGCCCTCGACATCATGATCCTCATGGCTTGCTTGAAACTCGCAGACGCTTCCAACCAATCACAGCCAAAGATGGCGTCCTTCACCAGCGAGCCCTGGAAGATGAGGATTCGAGAAAATAAGGAACACAACTGACCTCTGGTGGATTTTGTGGTACTAGGTAAATGGCGGCTATCAAGGGCGCATTTGCATACATATAAATGCAAATATTTGGTATAGTTGTTTGTTATGGCCAAGAAAGTAAATTTATAGCTAAATATCAATTTCATTTGTTTTTTGTTTTTTCACTGCTTTATGGAAACACGAAATGTAAAAACAAACAATTTAATATGTGGACCTGATAGTAGCCATCTTGCCAGAAGTGGCTCCATCACGTATCACTTATTTGTGGGAATAGAACACTCTGAAGAAGCTGCCGGGTCT
Source organism: Leuctra nigra (assembly GCA_934045905.1). Lineage (NCBI taxonomy): Eukaryota > Metazoa > Arthropoda > Insecta > Plecoptera > Leuctridae > Leuctra > Leuctra nigra. Next base: position 64,998,853 of record OW203761.1, on the reverse strand, counting down.
GTAGAATGGAGCACATCAGGAATGAGGATAGAAGACGCGGTGATCTATGAGAGAGGAGGAAAGATACAGGCCTTGTTCGATATGAAGGAAAGGGTTGGAAGATCAGATCAGGACTTCGTTGATAGAAGAATTTGGCATCTGAAGTAATATTATTTATAACTTACTTCTTCGGTCATTTTATCGCAAAAGAAACTCAATGCGAAAAGTTCAGTTAAAAAACCAAACAGAATATATATAAAAAATAAACGATTTGTTTCCCACGAAGGCATCTGAAACAAGGCAAAACATTGAACAATTTATGTAATTTTAACAAGACGTAAGGTTGGGTAAGGGAACAATAAGTGAACCTAAGGTGATACTAGCGCTCGGTCGTTTTAGCAAATTGAGAGAGAAAAATTGTTTCATAACAATTCGTAATCTTTGATAGGATGTTCACATGATCAGTCTGATTGTTATTAGTAGAACTTTTTCATTTTTGTTCGTGCCTTGTTAATAGGCTTGTTAAAACCGCTCAAAACAATGACATTTCCGATACGATTGGAGACCAAACCCGTGAACCAATTGATCTCAAATTACCAACCCTTTCAATCATGCCAGGCACTTGAGTACATTACGACCTCTGGAACGACCTCAAAGTGTTAAATACTATGTGTATGTATCGTTCAGGTCGTACCAGAGGTCGTTATATACTCAAGTGTCTGGCGTTATTAAGTAGGTATATTATGCTTGAAGGGGTCGGTAATATTTGTTTAATTTTGTTAGTGTGAAGAAAAATGTTAAGAAACACTTTGAAAAATCCAGTTCCCTTACACCAGCTTCTTTTAAGCATCTCTTTAAGCATTTAAGCATCTCGCTTAAAAGCATCTCTACTTTACAATATTTTATAATAACGATGTTCCACGGACTTACCACACTGATATACAATAAAATCAAGCCAGTCACAATCAGGGTGCAAGCTGCTTGGCTCAAGATCCCGACCTGCAGCACTTGTTTTACCTCTTCAACGTAGCTGCAGACAACAAAATCAAGAAATAGTGCGAGATACTTTTTCCCATAAATACACTCAGTGTAAAAATACCAGCCGACTCTCTTCGACTAAAAAAATGAAGAAATCTAAGAAATCAGCATGAAAAGTAGTGTTATCAAAAAATGGAGTAAGACATAACTTTATTTGAAAAATCAAACAATACTTGGCGCATTGTGTACCAGGTGGCCCCAAAAAACGCCACTCTATTGGAACTGAAGCATAAAAATAGCAGTGATAAAATATCTGAAAACTCTTAACGTAACATTACAAATATTTCGAGATACCATGTCCGTAAAATGTAAACAACTTTTGAAGATAGCGACATATTAGTCTGAAAAATTGTCAAAAATACCTAAAATGTTGGTCCCAATGACCATGCAAAGTTTTAAGGTGATCGATCAAACATGGCCAAACGATTTTATTTTTATTTTAAAAATCACAAACTACACACGAAACCGCGTATTTGCGTTTAAAACCTGGTTAGGTAGCAGCACTGTCCTGTGTATTATAGACAAGGTGTATAGAGGTTTCGGGTTAGAGCAGCCTGCATTGACGATTTATGAACTTATTTCAGATATATCAAAACAATATAATACATACCAGAGTAAAAGAAGCTATCTGCTTTGAAATGTTCTCCACACACTAACATGCATTTGGAAACCCTCTACCCAATCTTCAAAGCAGATTGCAGATGATTGTTTCTCCCGCACAGCGTCCTTCGGGAATAAATGAAAGGAGAGTCCATCTGCAGCTGTTGATTCTTTGTTTGAACATTGAGGAACACTACAGTATCAATTTGCCGCTTTTAGTTTGCTTGATGAAAACAAATTAAAAACAAATAATTTTTGACTTTATAGGCTAGTTGGCGAAGTAGCCTCCAGATGTCGACTCCTTTGATTTTAAACGCGAATATGACATAAGTGTGTGCACAAAATTTCAGGTCGATCGGTTCAATGGTTTGGCTTTGGCCTGGTCACAAAAAACAAACAACCAACAGAGAACGTGTCATAAGAGTACCGTGGTGACTCTTACTATGCTCGCTCAATTACCTTATCAGTTGCACATGGCGATCAACGCAATCTTTCATGACGACCTCCATTTCGCGATCGACTTCCTTCTGGTGTTCCGATGTGTCAGATGCCACAGATTCTGAATGCTCCCCTTGCTCATGCACGCGACTCTTGACCTGACTGAACAGCGCCCTCCACCTCAAGGCTGCTCGAGTCCTCACCTCGCTGTTGCGCCTGAACATGCGTCTGACATCGACTCTGGCCACTGCAATCTGTCTGATGTTCAGCAGAGTGTGGCGCAGGACTCGGAACTGGACGATCATGTGGATGAACATCGTCATGGCAAATATGTCGAAGTACACAATCATGGTTGGTAAAATTCCACCAGCGAAACCGTAAATGAATAATGTTAATTCAAGGTACGGAGATTGTGTTTCATCGTAGGGAAACCAACCACTGAAATAAATGTATATACTAGAAAATCGCTCATGTGTAACGCGTTGATAAGCGAGCACCGATACGTGCAAACTGGAACGCACTTCGCAGAAAACAATAAGGACCAGTTTTTCAATACTCGGCTAAAACCAGTACCTACAGTAATTAAGGTAAATCTGTCATTCTAGGTATGCCATGGTTGATACCATGACAAATTACAGTTCTAATCAACCGTTTAAAAGTTAGCAGAGTATTGAAAGACAATAATTAAAAGCACGAACTGTTCCTACTAGTATGAATTAATGAAGTCCATGCATCTTGCCATATTGTAAAACAATAACAATAAACAAACAATACTATTATTATTATTATTTATATTATATATTATAACAATATTTAACAAATCTTTTTAATTTTAAAAAATAATTTTTGAATCAATAAAATGATACATTGACTATACTGTTTTTAAACTTATTATTTCTATAGAGATCTAGTGGAGCGGTCGCTCCACGCCAGCCAAGTCGTACGGCGCGCACACCCTCATTTAAAAAGGCTGGAGCAAACCCACTTTTACTGTAAGCATCAAAGTGGCATTTTCGGCCTACTGGATCTTAAAATTGGGAAATCTCACATTGTTGCGAAATATCTTAATTTCGAGCTATGGCCCACCCCACCACATATACCAAATTTGGGAACAATAGATTACGCCCTTTGTGAGCTAGAGGGCTGTAAAAATCGTGTTTTAGGGCGGTTTTAATCAGTAATAATCTCCGTAGGCTGGAGCTAGAATCCGGTAAACAGGCCACAGCCTAAACGGCTGAACCGATTGATCTGAAATTTTTACCACGTGTGCACTTTTGGCGTCTGATTTGCCCTCCTCTCCTATGATTTTTTTGTGCCGCCATTTTGAAACCGGAAGTGACGTCATATCTCGTCAACGGTTGGACCGATCGGAACGAAATTTGCGCCAATCGATTCAGACGGTCATCTATATGGATTATCAGTAGAAAAAGGCTAAACATTATGTTAAAGAAACCGGAAATGACGTTATGAAATTTTAAATACATCGATTTGCATTTCAGCAACAACTGTTGATCCGATTGTCTTGATTTTATGTAACGTATGTACTTTTGATATTTCATTTGACTTGTTATAAAACTAACCGGAAGCCGCCTTTTTGAAACCGGAAGTGACATCACATCTCAAAAACGGCTAAACAGATTAGAACAAAACCAGCGCTAAACGATTTAGACGGTCAACCTTACGTATAATCATCAGTAATATTTGACGATTCCCATACCGAAACCGGAAATGACGTCACACATTTTAAAACTCTAACAAATTTACATTTTGATAAAATAAATACTATTTGAGACAGCTTATAATAAATTGTAATCATGTTTAAATTATAATTTATGGGGTAAGAGATTTCAGCCGCCATTTTAAAACCGGAAGTAACGTCATAACTCGAATACGGCTAGACCGATCGATACGAAACTAGCGACCAATGATTCGTAAGGCCAATTCTTTGGAATAGCAATAGTCAAACTAGAATTTTCCTATTTATGAAACCGGAAATTACACCATTAAAATTTAAAATTTATTATAATTCCCTTACCATACAAAAAATCCATATACAGAAAACTTGTAATGACACATAAATATAAATTATATGTGGCAATGCAGTAAGTTCATCAGCCATTTTGAAAACCGAAGTGTTGCCATATCTCGGAACTGAGTTGACCAATTGTAATGAAACCTTTGCTATTCTTCATGAAAGGTCATTTAAAGCATATATCATATGCACCATTCGCAGTTTTTCTTTAGGTGTAACCAAATTGTAAATGTGATTTTTTTACAGGATTTAGTAATTGTTTATTTGATGTATAACACATAAGTTGTAAGAATAAACTAAAAAAAGTAGTGATATCCCCATAAAAAAACACTCCGTGTAAAAATACTAGCCAAGTCTCATCAATTAAAAAAATAATAATGAAATCTAAAAATTCTCACTGATAAGTAGTGATATCAAAAAATGAGCCAAGTCAAAACTTTTTTTGAAAATCAAAAAATACTTGGCGCATAGTTTTTTTAGGGCATTATAGGTATACTATGTATATGCATATTTGATATATATTATAATTGGCCTATACTTCCAAGCTATTTATATGCACGATGCGCCAAGTATTTTTTGATTTTCAAATAAAGTTTTGACTTGGCTCATTTTTTGATATCACTACTTATCAGTGCAGAATTTTTAGATGTCATATTTTTTTTTTAGTTGAAGAGACTTGGCTGGTATTTTTACACGGAGTGTTTTTTATAATACTTTACCTAACAAACATTTCCCTCTTCATCCAGAAGAAGTACAGTATTATGGGAGGCATAAGACAAGCCACAAACCAACGCACAGAAGAAAGAATCACTGAAGTGACGAGTTTGCTCATCATCAGAGTCCTCTTCACCATCTTCTGTTCCCACTCATCGCCTTGAATACTTCTCTTGAACATCGCTTCCATTGCGTCAACCAACCGCTTGAATTCAGCGTGTGTGAATATTAAACAGCTGCATTTAGCAGAAGCCAACAAGCAACAGAAGCCCATTATGAATTGTTCCAGAAGGTTTAGTACATTGTGGATGTACTTGTAGGCGCCCATGGGATATGCCACCATCCACAAGTAGTTACAGAAGAGAAACATGAACACGAGTATTGTGTTTCTTCTGATGTTTCTTATCCTATTTGGTGCTTCTTTTTGGAACTGCCAAAGACCTGAAAGCAGAGGCAACTATAGGGAGCCTCTGCTGGCAAAATATTTGCGGTGCTCTCCCCCCCCCCCCCCCCCCCCCCCCTCTCTCCCATTAATGCCTTCCTGAGCACCGTTTCATGGGTTCGTTTAGAAAAGTAATTTCAACCCCATTAACATTCAAATTTACAAATTAGCATCTCATTATGTTAAAGACAATTTGATAGCTATACAGGGCTTACACCGAGGGGTGAACATCTGACAAAATCAGTGTATATACCGTCATACGGGGTGACTAATGAGTCTTGAAACTTACGCTTTCAGGACGCAAACGCTCTCGGACGTCATAAAGTCCCATTTACATGTAAGAGTGATCGACATTGAAACATAAAGTCAAGCCACTTATTTGATTGGCATCCAGCAATCTATTGTAAACAATTTATAAACATTATAATTATTATTACAGATATTATACAGTCATAAAACCTTATTCAAAATGAAGCTAAACAGTTATCTGTAGATTTCAAGGTCGTCATTCTTACAGTAAATGGGACTTGTTGACGTCCTAGAGCGTTTGCGTCCTGAAGGCGTAAGTTTCAAGACTTGACTTGGGTGAATGGCGTCACAATAGTTTACATGAAGCATTTCTCTTGGTCAGGTAGTCATAAAACAGTTTTCAGCATTGTGCCAAGCTGGTGATGGTGTAGAGAAACTTATCCTGCTAAGAAATTAATCCTGCAAGCCAAATATATTTAAAACATTGTTAAAAAAGACACTCATTTTTAAATAAGAAATCATTTTTTGTAGGTTCTTAAAAAGTATTGCTAAAAAAAGATGTTCTGATCTAAGCAGTGTCTTCAAGTTCAATTTAAAATTTCCCGCAAACATGTATGTTAGAAGGCTGTGATAGAAGGCTGTGTGACTTATGGTGTGATTGTTACAGAATTAATAGTTTATTTTAAATTTTATGTTTCTTACCTTTTCTTCGTGCATAAATTCAATGATTAGAATTATTAAAAATAAAAGTTAAAGAAAATAAAAGTTAAGTAAAATAAATAAATAAACAAACAAAACAAACAATTTTTTTTTAAAAATGCAGGTAAAAACGGCCGGTAAAAACGACCCAATTATTTTATCCGAATTTCGGATCTGACATTCGTAAATAATTTATATTTCCTAGACAGATAGGAGGCCCATCCTGAAACTTTCTGAGCATATCAAAAACATATCAAATGTCTTACAAAAAAAAGATTTTTGTTTAAAAGTTAAAAAAAAATAAAAAAAAAATGTGTCATTTTTTTCGGACATATATATTTTAAAAGTCTATTTCAAGAGCTATCAGATCTAAAAAAAAATCATCGTCCTAGGTGGAACGAGTAAAAAGATGTTAAATATTGTCTAACGCTCTTAAAAAAATAAGTTTTTTGGTTTATTTTGGCGCCCTGTAAGTAACTAGGAAAACGCTCAGTGTAACGCGTTGATGAGCGAGCACGGGTACGTACAAATTCTCGAACCGGAAATGCGTACAGAACGCACAAAAAACATATACATCCATATTGAATTGAAAAATAATCCACTCAGTCAACATAAATGAAGGTATCTGCTTTTCATTGAAACGTGAAAATAGCATCTAAGCACTGTGATTCCTAAAGCAAATCAGATTCATGTGTCAATGGAAAACAGTTATTTCGATACTTCATCTCTGACAGCTATTAAAAATGTCAATAAGTGCATATACGTTCTTAACTGATAGGGCTGAAAATTTTTAAAATAAGAGACAATGTTGGTCTTAATGACCATGCAAAATATGAGTTTGATCACATTTATTGAAGACCATTTTCATTTTTCAACCTATCAGGAGATGTTTATTTAAATTTTAACCAATCAATTAATTTCACAAAAAATTAGGGTCAGCAAACAGAAAAGGTTGTCTCTACATGTGTGCAAAATTTCAGATTGATCGGTGAAACGGTGCGACTTCCATTGCTCCTATTAACAGACAAAAGTAAAAAACAAAAAAAACAGAGGTCCGTGTCAAAAGAGTCAAAAGGAGTCACTCGCTTCGCTCGCTCAAAAATTTATAAATAATATGTAAAAATCCTGAAAGAGGTGTGTGTTGCTTTGTTCTTGGTAGTATTGTTCCAAATTTTGAGAAGAATCAGAGAGGTTGCCGAAAAGTCATTGATTGAGTTGATATGGAACGACTCTATTATAAGAATGAGATCATATTGTAATTTTAGAAATGGTACATGAATATGATTACAGATCCTGTCATAGGGGGATAGAAGCTGTAAACTCTCACTACTTTAAAAAGGCGAAGGATTTTTAAAACATCAACTCAACGGCTAAGTTAAGAAATTAATTGTATTTTAATTTAGTACACAGAAAAGGATGTAGAACAATCAAAATTTTGGGGAAAAACTTTCTTTTGTGCGGTATCAAAAAATAAATTCGTCGTGCACGTAACAAACAGAAAAATTGCGAAATATGCTCTAAAATCAATTTTCCCAAAATGCCCACTTTTTCCGGAAAAAACCGAAAAACCTTTTTTTTCCCTCTAGATTTCTCGGTTCGGAAATATTGGAACACTAATCTGAATAATGCCCCTGAATGCCAGTTTCTTACTTAAATAATATAATTGATCCCGAGGGCATGATTTGATTCAATCGCTTTGAAATTTGAAATTAGTGATTAGATAATACTAAAAAAAAGAAAAAATATCAATGCATGAAAATGCAGTCAAAATAATTTTGGTTGATTTGACCTACTGATAAAATTCTATTTGGATACTTATGCCTAATTTAATAAATGAAATTGAAAGAAAACTTGTAATTGCAGTGCGCATATTTGTTAAAACTTATTTCTTGTATCAGTGTGTAAATAGTAAAAATACTAACATCAAACCGATGATCGAACTAAACACGAAATTCAATTTTGCCTATGATACTTTTGGTATCCGTTCTGCGCTTCTACATGATAGCATGTCTTACCGAGTGAAGATAAAGAGTTCAATATTAAATCAAAACATCCTTCTCCATCCTTCATATTATACTTGTCTTCAACACGCTGCACCGCTTCTCTCATCCACAGAGAAACAGAATCACACATCTCCGTCATCTTGCAGTCTCGTCGTTCACGAGAAAAGATATGTACCTATTTGTTTGTATTACTTTCAAATACACACAGTGCATAACTAGCAAAGGGATAGGGTAAACTGTGGGTAAACTCCGCAACACTATGTACCCTACTGCCAGCTACAAGCGACTCTAGATATCTATTATTTATTTAGGATTCGCCAGACAGTGCGTCTGTCCAAATTGATTTTCTCATTACATCATTGAGAGTGCGACATATGTAGGTATGTAGTACGTAAGGGTGAATATCGTAGTTGATAATGCACAATATTGAGCCTTACCGCATTTGAATGTTGGACATGTTCATTGCTTTTAGTACGAAGAACCTCTCAACAGAATGAAATATTTACGGTTTCGTAAGCTGAATTATTCGTATTTTATTTATTATATAACATTTTGAAATTGAAGAATTGATTCAACAATTTTTTAAAGACAGTAAACGAATGGTATCAACATAATATGAACATACGAAGGGCGTATTAGCCCCCCCCCCTCACACCGCACAGCTAAAAAATAATATATGAACAAAAATAAATATTATTAGAAACTAGGAAAACGTTCAGTGTAACGCGTAGATGAGCGAGCACAGACACGTGCAACATCCCTAGCCAAACACGATCCACGATACGAATACGATTTTCTTTGCATTACAATCTCCATTTAAACACTCTGGATGAATAACAGATCCATTGTGTCGTGATTTTACCTACTAGGTACACTCGGCCAAACAAAAATTGATCGTTTATCAAATTTGAATGACTGCTGGTCATGTCCCGTACCAATCAAAGCTTGTTATTATCGTTGAAATGTGGGATCACCTACTAGAGTGAGACAAGGAGATCGCTTAGACTGACCGTGCAATCTAACATTTATCAGTCAATCAAATTTGATCAACGATCAATTTTTTTTGGCCGAGTGTGCGTACGATTACCAGAAATCTCTTTTGATAACCCATACTTAACTCTAACTTAAAATAACAATAAATACTTGACTGATGGGCTTAAAATGTAAAAGTTTAGATAATGTTGGTCTTGATCACCATGCCAAATTTGATTGATTTTTTAAACTTAACGTAGCTCAACCGATCGAAAACTCAAAAATATTTATTTTTTGAAATTACGACCATGAATTACTTTTTCCAATATTTCAACTATATTTAATCAAGCGAGCGTAGCGAGCGTCTCCACTTGAAACTAATGGCTCGAATCTCTGTATTTGTTTTTGTTTATCTGTGCATCTGGCGTCTCCTGCCAAACAAAGTAACCGATCAGGCCAAATTTTTCACAAAACTTATATTATTATTCTGGATGTGGTCAAAATGATTTTAAGCAAGTTCGATCCATTAGTTTCATCGGAAACTTGATTTTTGTATCTTATAGCAACGAAATCTTCTACGAAAAGGTTCATAAAATACCTATGGACCAGAAAAATTCAAATTTTATTGACTGCTGTCCACTATACAGGGTTGACCATTGAGATCAGCTTACTAATCAATATTAAATACATTCAATTTAATAACTAATGAAATATTTATGAATGAAGTTAATTGGATACTGCATTTCTGTATATCAGTAGGCAGTGACTCGAACATATAAGCGATACGTGATGGAGCCACTTCAGGCAAGATGTCATTTGGAAACTTTTTTGATACACTTTTTTATTTTCAAGTTTGTGTTTCCATAGAGAGTGAAAAAAGAGAAACCATGGAAATTAAAAATTTTCAGCTATAACAAACAATTAAAGCAAATTTAATAGAATTTATTTATACTAGGAAAACGCTCAGTGTAACGCGTTGATGAGCGAGCACGGGTACGTGCAAATTCTGGAACCGGAAATGCGTACACAACGCACAGAAAACATATACAACCATATTGAATTGATTATGATCAGTGCTCGAAGTAGGAATTAAATAGTGGCGGTATGGTAACATAAGAATACCACGTGAGGGGGGGGGGGGGGGTACGATATTAGATGAGGGTCCAGATTCCAGAATTACACTGACAACCATTGTCATGTCATTAGTTAGATTAGTCTTTTACCTTGATGAAACAACTAAATTAAATAATGCATTTTACTTTATCTTGTAGTGGATGTTCATAGTTCATAGTTATGCTTGAAATATGCAGTCAAAAGATAACCATGAAATACGAGTAAATTAGAATATAAAATTACGTTAATGTCCAAGAATATCTGATTTTAAGTATTCCGTTTTTCTGAGAAGTAACAATATGAAATCAAATGTGTAAAGAAGAACCGGTATACCATACCGTCCCATACCGGCCCACTTCGAGCACTGATTATGATATCAACTTAAAAGTAGGTATATGCTTTTCATCGAAACTTTAAAATAGCATCTAAGCACCTGGTTCATAAAGCAAATCAGAATCAATTCAATTGGCACTGGAAAACATTCATTTCGATACTTCATTACTGACAGATATTAAAAATGTCAATAAGTTCAAACGTTCTTAACTGATTGAGATGAAATTTTGTAAAATAAGAGACAATATTGGTCTTAATGATCATGCAAAATATGAGTTTGATCAGAATTATCGAAGACCGTTTTCATTTTTCAGCCTATCAGGAGATATTTATTTAATTTTTAACCAATGAATGGATTTCAAAAAAAAAATATGGTGTGCAAACAGAGATGGTTGGTTTTAAGCCGCGTTTACAACAAAATTAACGTTCTAAAATTAACGTTGCAAAATTAACGCAATTTCATCTCGTTCACAACCACTTTCGAAACGTAACAAATCGTAAAGTAAGGTTATGTTGTTGAGAGCGCGATCGGATTTAACATAACATTATAATATCACAACCTCCTCACACACATCTGATAACCTACAACTTGTCTTTGTACACTATTATACACTTTTCTTACAAAATACTCTCGAAACTGAGTCTCTGTAATTAATTTGGAGTCATTCATTACGAAATAGTAAATGCATCACACTGAAAACAAGATGGCGCCGCCAGCTGGAGTCGAGGTGGAGATGAAGTGAGAGGGTGACTGTGCGCATGCGCCACTTAACGTTCGACTTGAAAGTAGGAAGTAGGTCTACTTTGAGGTGAAATTGGCGTACGTTAATTTACCAAATTTCGTTGTGAACGAATCCATAAGTTTACATGGGCTTGAAAATTGAAATTGCGTTAATTTTCTTAATTTTCGAACGTTAATTTTGTTGTAAACGCGGCTTTACATGTGTGCAAAATTTCAGCTCGATCAAAGAAAAACTCTGAGCTGTATAGCCAAAATATGATTTTGATCAGATTTATCGAAGACCAGTTTCATTTTTCAACCTACCATCAGGAGATGTTTATTTAAATTTTAGCCAATTGATAAATTTCAAAAAAATTTGGGGTCTGCAAACAGAAAAGTTTGTCTCTACATGTGTGCAAAATTTCAGCTCGATCGAGGAAAAACTCTAGACATGTACAGCCAAAATATGAGTTTGATCAGATTTGTCGAAGACCATTTTCACTTTTCAACCTATCAGGAGATGTTTATTTAAATTTTAACCAATCAGTAGATTTCAAAAAAATTAGGGTCTGCAACGCCCAGAGAATGTCCAAACACGTGTGCAAAATTTCAGCTCGATCGAAGAAAAACTCTGACCTGTATATCGTCAGTAACAGAAAAAAACAAAAACAAAAAAACAAAAAAACAAAAAAACAAAAAAAAAAACAGAGGTCCGTGCCAAATAAGCCAAAAGGAGACGCTCGCTTCGCTCGCTCAATAAATATTCCCGTGATATCCTCCATGATGTCTGGTACTAAAGAACCCACCAGAGGTCAGTCCTGTTCCTTATTTTCTCGAATTATTTTGACAAGGTAAGGGGGGGGGGGGGGGGGGAGGCTAGATCGAGTAGATGGTGATGGACCTATTTTCGAGATCGTTCGAGTCAAATATCATAAAACAAAACAATACGCCGATTTGGCTTATTGGATGCTATTTTCTTGGGACGGACGTCATTTTGACGTCATGCTCGATTATGCGACCGCTCGAATGATCTAGAAAATAGGTCCCAGGATTTGTTAAACTATTTAGTATTTTGATATTCGGCCAGTGACTATTCTTGCTGTTTGGCTATGATTTCTTGGAAGTTTTTAGTAAACGTAAGGTTTTGTGGTAATCTTGGCTATTTTCCTGTAGAAAAATAATATGTCATTTCTGTAATCCTAGGAGTGACGGGAAAGTCTTTTGCTTCTCTTGGATTAATATCGAATGTAAGGTTTAATGTGGCAATCATTCCAGTTTCTGAAGAAAATTGAACTCTTGTGATCCTGCAAGTGATTATTGGTGGATTATTTACGGAATTTCGGCTAGATGCTGCAATGTGCTGCAAACCGGTGCTCGCTTGTCAACGCGTTACACCGAGCGTTTTCCTAGTATTGTTCATGGTCAAATGATTTCTCTTTTACCACTTTCATTATTCGGTTCTGAATGAATCCTCTCACATTGAAATACGGGACGATGATTTGAGACCTACATTGACGCTACTGACACTCGACCTACCGCTGTCACCATGTGAAATCAACGAGCTAGCGAGGTCGGTGACAAAGTTTTAATTACACAATTATAACAATTATTAACTAATTATAATCGGAGAAGCGAAGATGATTTCAATCATTATAATATTATTCATTATTCCTTGTTTCCATGGTAACAGTACATATGCATCAATTAATTCAGATCAACTTCAACGATTTTTCTCCTAAGTTAAATAATATTGTTCGTGGTTAAAATTGCTTTCTTTTCTACCACTTTCATTATTTGGTTTTGAATTAATCCTCATACATTGAAATACTTGACGATAATATTAAACCATTTGAAGAGTGAGTTGAAATTACATTGGCGCTACTGACACCCGACCTACCGCTGTTACCATGTGAAATCAACGAGGTAGGTGACAAGTTGCTGCACCGGCGCCTGTTTACCGGATTTGAATTCCAGGAGACTACTACCTCTCAAGGCTACAAGATTACTGATTAAAACCGCCCAAACACACGATTTATACGGCCCTTTAGCTCGCAAAGGGCACATCCTATGTTTCCAAATTTGGTATATGTTGTTAGCAGCTTTTTCTTGTACCACGCATTTCCTCAATTAGGGTCGTGGTGATACCCAATAATACCATTAACAGTGATTTGAAATTAAGATATTTCGCAACAATGTGAGATTTCCAAATTTTAAGATCCAGTAGGCCGAAAATGTCATTTAGACGCTTACAGTAATCTACAATAAACTGACTTGAACCATAACCCTACTTTGTTTATGTTCACTATTTGATATTCATTTCCTAAAACACTTTGTACGAGTAATGATCACTGTCTAATCATACTTTTGTACACGGCTAAAGAGGGCACCTAATGTAGCCCTGCAATAGCCATCCTGCCTCTGGAAAGTCCCACAATAAATAAATAAATAAATAAATAAAGTGGGTTGCTCCAGCCTTTCTAAGTATATGAGAGTGAGCGCGCCGTACGACTTGGCTGGTGTGGAGCGACCGCTCCACTAGATTCTACACTAGGAAAACGCTCTGAGTAACGCGTTGATGAGCGAGCACGGATACGCGCTACACCTCGAACCGAAAGCCTGTCTATCGAAAATGTCATTAAAAGCCAATAGTTCTTGAATTTCGTCACAGACTTGTATGGAAATCTCCAACAATTGTTGATCGATTGAACCTTTATGATTGAAGTTCCATGTTAATTTTCAAAAATCACCGGATCTGGTTCAAAAAATATACCTGAGACCACTCATATTATGATATGTGTGTGAACACAATATTATAACATATATCGATCTGTTGAACGGTCATATCAGTTTCATATACGTTTGAAATTTTCTGCTCTAACTGCCTTGGAACTGAAGATTCGAAGTTGCCGTGAAATATGAAATTCGAGAAATTTGACAGCCAACACGCAAAATATCCGTAAACTGCCAATAACTTTTGAATTTAAACACAGATTAGTCTGAAAATTGTCAAAAATACAGATAATGTTGGTCCCAATGACCATGCAAAGTTTTAAGTTGATCGGTCAAACCGATCAACTAGTTTAAATTTTAAAAATCACGTGAAAGATTATTTTAAATTTTTACCAATGGGATGATTTGGCAAAAACTTTGAGAGATTGGGGACAATGTTGGTGGTAATGGCTTGTCAAAATTTCAAATTAATCAAACCAACCCATCATGAAGAGATATTTTTTAAAAATTTGAACCAATCAATGGATTTCAAAAATATTAGGGTCTGCAACGCCCGGAAATGGTCCGTACATGTGTGCAAAATTTCAGCTTGATCGAAGAAAATTTGTGACTTGTATATCGTCAGTAACAGCAAAAAAAACAGAGGTCCGTGCCAAAAGAGCCAAAAGACGCTCGCTTTGCTCGCTCAATCATTTTAAAACGAAATGTAGTATTTCACCCGTCTAAGACAGTATTCCAAGTGAGTGCTTGAGTAGGTAGTCGTTGCGAATAGTCACCTCTTTAAGTACTGACAACCCCTATCGCGACTAGCAGTCGCTCACAGACGAAGTATAAGTTGCCTCAAGTAGAGATGTTTGTATACGGAGAGGTGATTTGCAAGACTGGTTGATCATTTGCTTTTATCAAAATATATAGAGGCGGTTGTACGCTGGGCGAATGATTACTGTAGAGTGTGTGTAGAGCCGGTGTAGAGCTATGAGATCGCCCCAAATGGCAGTTATCAAGCGAGCGGAGCGAGCGACTCCACTTGAAACTTATGGTTCGAATCTCTGTTTTTTCCCCTTTTTTATCTGTCTATCTGTCTATTTTGCGTTACATTTTAAGCGAAGTAACGGACCTGTCCAATTTCTTTTTTACAATAGATTCATTACTATCCAATGCAGAAGGCTAATGATTTCCAGCAAAATCGGTCTATTAATTTCATCGGAAACTTGATTTGTAGTTTGTACTTGGCTTGGCAATATGAAAGAAACTCAACTCTGTGTGCCAATAAAACTGGAATCGGTTGACCGATCATCACCAAATTTTGGGTGTTTTGTGGTACCAGCTTTAAAAAAAATTGAGAAATCTTTAATGAACTTCAAGAGTAATAGACATTTTACTGACCTTTGCATGATTAATTTAAAATGGCCTGTAGCCACACCACCGTTTGACATATCAAAAATAGTCTTCTATAAATCTGATCAAACTCATATTTTGCATGGTCGTTAAGACCAACATTGTCTCTTATTTTACGAATTTTCAGCCCAATCAGTCAAGAACATATGCACTTATTGACAGCTTTAATAACTGTCAGATATTAGGTATCGAAATGATTGTTTTCCACTGCACAATTTAATCTGATTTGCTTTAAGTACCAAAGTGTATTGATTGATTATTAAGTTTCTATAGAAAACATATACTTTTATGTTGATTGAGTGGATCATATTTCAATTCAATATGGATGTATATGTTTCTGTGCGTTTGGTACGGAATTCCTGTTGGAGAATTTGCACGTACCCGTGCTCGCTGTTCAACGCGTTACACTGAGCGTTTTCATAGTAGATATTTATATCGACAATTGTATTTTTCGATAATGCCAAAAATTTAATTTAAAATTTTCAATAGTAGGCATAACAATGAAACATTTTAATTGGAAGTAAATTATTCCTTTTTTCCACGGTAACAGTACAAATTAATCAGTTATTTCAGATCAATCACAAAACTTTTCTCCGAAGTAAAATAATTTTGTTTATTGTAAAATGCTTTCTTTTTAACAATTTACATTATTTGCTTTTATAAATATGAATCCTCTCACAATGGTAGAAGTGGTGAAATTGAAAATACTGAAACATTTCAAGCGGGAATCGAAGTCCTGCGTTGGAGCTACTGAGATCTCGACCTACGGCTGTCACCATGTGAAATCAACGAGCTAGCGAGGTCGGTGAGGGAGTTGATGCGACAAATCCAAGTACACAACATTGTTCATTAGATTGACTATTGAGCTGCCAAGCTAAATGCCGTGGTTTGATCTCAGTGCCAGAGGTATTCTCGATTCTCAACCAAACATTTAGAAAAAGCCACCAAACAGAATATAAAAGCATCGGCAGAAGATCTACAACCCGTATAAAATCCGCGTGTATGTTACAATATGAGTGCATGGAAAAGAGCTGTCAACCAGTGGTTTCTTGGATGTCACGAGAGGGGTCTATCATATCGGCCGCCATTGTGTTAACTCAGACTTCTACTTTCTAACATTTTCCGCCGTTTTCAAGTATTACGTTTCCGCTGAGAGCCATGGCGCCAAATACTCCTGTTGTTACCAGGCGCGTAGGAAGGGGGGGGGGGGGATGGGGATCATTGACCCCCCACTTTTCATCTTGACACTTCCAGATATAACCCCCAGATATACAAAAATGTTGATAAAGAGATCAAAAAATTTACATTTTTGCTCCATTAAGAGGCTGAATTCTCAAACTTTTCCCAAGTTTCGCAAAACTAATTGAACAGAGGAATTTCCAACCAATGAGACAATAACTCATTTGTCCAACATGATCATCCTCATGAATACAATTTAATAATTACACTACTATTATATCAAAACATATACTTACAGATTTTACTTATTGGTTATTGGTTATTGCAGCCGTTTTCAAAGGAATTACAAAATCGATTCATAATCGATTCTTTTTAGGGATTTTAACGAATAACAAAATTTACAGATTATAATGCATTTTGTCTAAAGTTTCCCAGAGAATATTGCTATCACACATTTTAAATTTCTTTGAAAAGGATGCCAAAATAGCTTCAAAATCGATTCTATTGTATCAAAAACTCAAAAAATTCCCTGCGGGGCCAATGGGGATTCTATGAAACAAATAGTTACAGATTATATTACATTTGTCTTAAGTTTCCACAGAATATTGCATTTCATACATTGTACATTTCGTTGAAAAGTAAGCGAAAATAGCTTCAAATTCGATTCTTTTTGAGAGAGCGAAGCGAGCGTCTCCTTTGGACTCTTTTGACACGGATCTCTGTTTTTTCTGTTTTTTTTGCTGCTACCTGGAGCAATGGAAGTCGCACCGTTTCACCGATCGATCTGAAATTTTGCACACATGTAGAGACAACCTTTTCTGTTTGCTGACCCAATTTGAAATCCATTGATTGGTTAAAATCTAAATAAACATCTCCTGATAGGCTGAAAAATGAAAATGGGCTTCGATACATTTTATCAAACTCATATTTTTCATGGTCATTAAGACCAACATTGTCTCTTATTTTACAAATTTTCATCCCAATCAGTTAAGAACGTATGAACTTATTGACATTTTTAAAAGCTGTCAGAAATGAATTGAAAGTGAATGTTTTTCCAATGCAACTGAATCTGATTTTGCTTTAGGTACCAGAGTGTTAAGATGCTATTTTCAATTTTCAGTGAAAATCAGATACTTTTATGTTGACTGAGTTGATCATATTTATTTTCAATGTGTAACTTAGTTCCAAGCAAATCATTTCGATTTTTCGCAAAACTAAGGACCTTGATTGACTTTTGGTAATTCGTAGTTCTGATGGCCGTGCTTCCTGTGTGTTTCAGAGAGTGGCGTTTGTTCTCTTCTTGTGATCACACGTCATTTCAAATCTCTCCAGCATTTTGCCTATTTTCGTTGTAAAGTTTGGCAAATTGGTGTTCTTGTGGAGGTTTTAGTAAAGTTTCCCCGCTTTTATAGCAGGTGAACATTATTTATCGAGATTTTTTGTCAGAACATTGATATTTCATAAATTGTCTTTTTCTACCTCTTAATTATGGAATCGTTGGATTCATTCCGTTTCTGAGCTTCTGTCTACCCTGACATTTCCTTTAAGGTTGCTAATTTTTTTTAAAGGTTTGATTCATTTAGTTCAAAAAATTACATTGTCTTATTGTAATTGTGGAACGTTGGATTCAATCCGTTTATAACTAGGTAGAACTGTTTAACGTTTAAACTAGGTTTAATAACGTTAAAACGTTTATTAATGTTTTCTTTATGTTAACGCATCGTCGGTTCTAAGTTTGCGCACGTGTCCGGTGCTCGCTCATCAACGCGTTTCACGGAGCGTTTTCCTAGTGTATCAAAAATCCAAAGAAGGCCCTGCGTGGCAATTTGGGGTGCGGACCGCCCAGACCCCCCTTGTAACGGCGACTACTTTTCCTCACATTCATAGATCCCGATAATGTTGACCCCACTCAAATTGAAGTTTCTACGCGCCTTGGTTGTTACTAGCTGCTGCTGTTGTAACAAGCTGTTGCTGTTGTAACAAGCTGTTGCTGTTGTTTCAAACATTTCGGTTGACATTCTAACGCAGTCTAAACTTCAGCATAAAATAAAGACATTATTGAGCGAGCGAAGCGAGCGTCTCCTTTTGACTCTTTTGACACGGACCTCTGTGTTTTTTTTGCTGCTACTTGGAGCAATGGAAGTCGCACCGTTTCACCGATCGATCTGAAATTTTGCACACATGTAGAGACAACCTTTTCTGTTTGCTGACCATATTTTTTTTGAAATCCATTGATTGGGTAAAATTTAAATAAATATCTCCTGATAGGTTGAAAAATTAAAATGGTCTTCGATAATTCTGATCAAACTCATATTTTGCATGGTCATTATGACCAACAATGTATCTTATTTTACAAATTTTCAGCTTATGAGTTAAGAACGTTTGCACTTATTGACATTTTTAATAGCTGTCAGAGATGAAGTATCGAAATAACTGTTTTTCCACTACCACATAGATCTGATTTGCTTTAGGAACCACAGTGAATTTAGATGCTATTTTCACGTTTCAATGAAAAGCAGATACATTTATGTTGACTGAGTGGATTCTTTTTCAATTCTATATGGATGTATATGTTTTCTTTGCGTTCTGTACGCATTTCCGGTTCGAGAATTTGCACGTACCCGTGCTCGCTCATCGACGCGTTAAACTGAGCGTTTTCCTTGTATTTAGCTTTAGAGCAAGGGTAGTAAAATAGTGTAGGCTTTTGAGGAGAATATGAATTCTTCTTCTTCTTCTTCTTCTTCTTCTTCTTCTTCTTCTTCTTCTTCTTCTTCTTCTTCTTCTTCTTCTTCTTCTTCTTCTTCTTCTTCTTCTTCTTCTTCTTCTTCTTCTTCTTCTTCTTCTTCTTCTTCTTCTTCTTCTTCTTCTTCTTCTTCTTCTTCTTCTTCTTCTTCTTCTTCTTCTTCTTCTTCTTCTTCTTCTTCTTCTTCTTCTTCTTCTTCTTCTCCTTCTTCTTCTTCCGCTCTTTAAGCTTACAGCTTGTTCCTGATTGCATGGCCTCCTTCCATCTTTTCCTCGGTCGTCCCACATTTGTATTCCCAACAGGCATTCCATCTTTGCTCTCCTCACCATTCTGTCGCCTCCCATTCTCTCTACATCTCATTCCATTGCCGACATCTCTTCTTCACTTCTTCAATATTATTATTATTTATTATTAATTCTTTATTGACAACAGCGCCAAGGCCCCACAAGTGCAATATAATATAATTAATTTGTACAAAACAATACAAACACAAACTTAAAAATTATACATCACAATATAATCAGCACCAATTGGCTCCTCGTCAAACGATCATAGGAATTGTGTTTAAAACAACTTAGAAACAACCTGTCTAAAATCAGTATAAGATAATATATTAATGTCCAATGTCTAATTAGTTTCTAATTATAAATAACCCGTATGATATACAGCTATGAAAACAAGAAAGATCTATCAAATTGCACTTTCCTTTGTTCTCAGATTTAGACGAATATAAAACTGCGTTATATGAATTTGAACTAGAGAGCCCCGCCAAGTAATACATAACCCAATAAGCTCTCTTTCTGGGCAAGGCAATGCATAACTGAAGATGGACCACCATTAAAATAAAACTACTCTGATATGCTGGCAAAGAATTGTCTCTCGTGACAATGTTTTTCACCTCACGGAATGACCAATCATAAATGCAAATCAAGGCTTATTTAGTTATATCTGTGGAAGGTTCACTATAATCCCACACAAACCCCAATGCACACCTGTAGTGTGCATACGTAACTTACAAACAAAGAAAACATGTGAAACGTTTTTGAAAATATTTAAATATATCGTGAATAACTCAATATTATTAAAACATTTTAAGCATGATAAAAAAGCATTAACAGATACGACTCAATGAAGAATAAAAACAAAAACTAGAGTTGCATGGTATATAAAATTAAAATGATTTTTATAATATTTGAAACACAACAGAATAAAACTTATCCAACATGATGATCTAATTCAGGTTCCAAAATTTTATTTAATCGAATCCTGTTTACAATTTAATTATCATGTCAGGAGATGAAACATCATAGTCTAGGGTATTCTTCTCCGCAACCGACTGGCCTTGTCCATCACGAAGGGTGGGGGGGGGGGGGTCCAAAATAAGAATATATATTTGAGACTGAATTAAAACAAATAGGCGTGATTGATAATAAAATGGAATATGATTTGATTTGCAATTATGATGAACGAAAAGTGGTATCGAGATTTAATCGAAGTTCGTCACTTTTTATGTAATTGAGCGAGCGAAGCGAGCGTCTCCTTTTGGCTCCTTTGGCACGGACCTCTGTTTTTTTTTTGTTTTTGTTTTTGTTTTTGTTTTTGGCTGCTAATAGCCGATACACAGGTCGATCTGAAATTTTGCACACATGTAAAACCAACCTTCTCTGTTTGCAGACCCTAATTTTTTTGAAATCCATCCATTGGTTGAAATTTAAATAAACATCTCCTGATAGGCCGAAAAATGAAAATGGACTTCGACAAATGTGATCGACCTTATATTTTGCATGGTCATTAACACCAACATTGTCTCTTATTTTACAAATTTTCAGCCAAATCCTCTCATTGGTTAAAATTTAAAAAAATATTTCATGTGCTTTTTGAAATTTAAACCAGAACCGTTTGACCGATCAACTTAAAATTTTGCATGGTCATCGGGTCCAACATTATATGTATTTTTGACAATTTTCAGACTAAACTGTGTTTATATTCAAAAGTTATCGACAGTTTACGGATATTTTGCATGTTGGCTATCATATTGCTCGAATTTCATATTTCACGGAATCTTCGAATCTTCACTTCAAGGTTGTTAGAGCAGAAACTTTCAAACGTATTATGAAACTGATATGACCGTTTAACATTTTTTGAACGATATCCTGTGATTTTTGGAAATTAACAAGGAATCGTTCAATCATAAAGGTTCAATCGATAAACTTGAAACTTTGCGTGGTTATTGGGACCAATATTTTAGGAATTGTTGGAGATTTTCATACAAGTCTGTGACGAAATTCAAGAATTATTGGCTTTTAATGACATTTTCAATAGACAGAATTTCGGTTTGATGTGTTGCGCATATCCGTGCTCGCTCATCAACGCGTTACTCAGAGCGTTTTCCTGGTCTTAAAAAATTACGAAATGTACTATATAAAATGTTATGCATGTTTCCACTTTATAACTTATCCTGATTATTTAATCGTTCGCATATTCTCCGCACACATAAAAACATCAATGAACAATACAATATTATGTAGGTGTACCAAAGTACCAACTAAAATCTTTTGATAAAATGCTAAGTTGTGAAGTCAGCACAAAATGTATGTTCTTGCTTGCTTGATATTTGTTTATGTAGTCATATCAAATGAGAGACGTAAAATTGGAAATTAGGTCCAATATCAAAAGGTAACAATAAAATACACTCTGGACAGAAATGTTCCCTTGTGCCCCCCCCCCCCCCCCCCCCATAACACACCCCAAAAAAGTCAGCATTTATTCACATGAAATTGTGGTTTGCCGTGGTCTGTCTCCAGTGGAAATTCCATTAGTTTCTTCACTGCCAAAGGGATTCACGGCTTCCTACACTTGGAAAGTTTCGAAGAAATTGACTATTTCAACGACAATTTTGTTTCTATTTAATATCTCTCTAAATACTTATCGGATTCAAACGAAACTTTTTGCTTGGCAGTTCGCTTGAAATTATGTACAGGAAAAGTCAAGTTTCGTTAAAAAATCGTGCTAAATTCTCGATGTCTATAGACGCGAATCGTAACGCAACTTCCGAGCTCCGGATTCCATGGCCAAATATTGTTCAGGTCGATTTGTGAAAATTAGTTTCACTGCCTACTAAAATTTATTTTCACCGCTCAATTGAAATTGACGTTCAAAATTAAGAGGTCAGAAAAAGCGATGTTTTTCACGAACAACTCGGTAAATACGGAACAGAATGTCGCGAAAGTGTTACTATAAATCAAGTCACGTAATTATGTACATTACTGGCGAGTTTCAACTTGATCGGTGGAAAATTCAAGATTTGTATAAAGAACCAAGTTTCAGCCACGTTGCTACGGGGACGACGTTCTTCTCTTTTAAGCGTATTATAGTAAAGGATGACGTCATCACCTGCAATCAACATTCTGGAGCTCAGATTGATTGCATTATGATTGAAAGATGTCAGAGGCATATGATGGCGATTGGCGGATACAGAATGTGAGTAAAACCATGCAGGTTTTGAGTTTTTAACACGAATTTAAAAATTGTTTGAGATTATTTGATAATTAATTTATTTTGCAGAATGTAAAGGAAATTAGAATGACGTAATTGCCAGTCCCAGATGAGGGAGGCTGTAGCTACATCTGTTCTGGAGCTATTACGTCATTGCCAGTCCCAGATGTGGGAGGCTGTGGCTACATCTGTTCTGGAGCTATTACGTCATTGCCAGTCCCAGATGAGGGAGGCTGTGGTTACATCTGTTCTGGAGCTATTACGTCATTGCCAGTCCCAGATGAGGGAGGCTGTGGCTACATCTGTTCTGGAGTTATTACGTCATTGCCAGTCCCAGATGAGGGAGGCTGTAGCTACATCTGTTCTGGAGCTATTACGTCATTGCCAGTCCCAGATGAGGGAGGCTGTGGCTACATCTGTTCTGGAGTTATTTCGTCATTGCCAGTCCCAGATAAGGGAGGCTGTGGCTACATCTGTTCTGGAGCTATTACGTCATTGCCAGTCCCAGATGAGGTAGGCTGTGGCTACATCTGTTCTGGAGTTATAACGTCATTGCCAGTCCCAGATGAGGGAGGCTGTAGCTACATCTGTTCTGGAGCTATTACGTCATTGCCAGTCCCAGATGAGGGAGGCTGTGGCTACATCTGTTCTGGAGCTATTACGTCATTGCCAGTCCCCGATGAGGGAGGCTGTGGCTACATCTGTTCTGGAGTTATTACGTCATTGCCAGTCCCAGATGAGGGAGGCTATGGCTACATCTGTTCTGGAGCTATTACGTCATTGCCAGTCCCAGATGAGGGAGGCTGTGGCTACATCTGTTCTGGAGCTATTACGTCATTGCCAGTCCCAGATGAGGGAGGCTGTGACTACATCTCTTAGGGGGTTATTACGTCATTGCCAGTCCCAGATGAGGGAGGCTGTGGCTACATCTGTTCTGGAGTTATTACGTCATTGCCAGTCCCAGATGAGGGAGGCTGTGGCTACATCTGTTCTGGAGCTATTACGTCATTGCCATTCCCAGATGAGGGAGGCTGTGGCTACATCTGTTCTGGAGCTATTACGTCATTGCCAGTCCCAGATGAGGGAGGCTGTGGCTACATCTGTTCTGGAGTTATTACGTCATTGCCAGTCCCAGATGAGGGAGGCTGTGGCTACATCTCTTAGGGAGTTATTACGTCATTGCCAGTCCCAGATGAGGGAGGCTGTGGCTACATCTCTTAGGGAGTTATTACGTCATTGCCAGTCCCAGATGAGGGTGGCTGTGGCTACATCTGTTCTGGAGCTATTACGTCATTGCCAGTCCCAGATGACGGAGGCTGTGGCTACATCTGTTCTGGAGTTATTACGTCATTGCCATTCCCAGATGAGGTAGGCTGGCTACATTTGTTCTGGAGCTATTACGTCATTGCCAGTCCCAGATGAGGGAGGCTGTGGCTACATCTGTTCTGGAGTTATTACGTCATTGCCATTCCCAGATGAGGTAGGCTGGCTACATCTGTTCTGGAGTTATTACGTCATTGCCAGTCCCAGATGAGGGTGGCTGTGGCTACATCTGTTCTGGAGCTATTACGTCATTGCCAGTCCCAGATGAGGGAGGCTGTGGCTACATCTCTTAGGGAGTTATTACGTCATTGCCAGTCCCAGATGAGGGAGGCTGTGGCTACATCTGTTCTGGAGTTATAACGTCATTGCCAGTCCCAGATGAGGGAGGCTGTAGCTACATCTGTTCTGGAGTTATTACGTCATTGCCAGTCCCAGATGAGGGAGGCTGTGGCTACATCTGTTCTGGAGCTATTACGTCATTGCCAGTCCCAGATGAGGGAGGCTGTGGCTACATCTGTTCTGGAGTTATTACGTCATTGCCATTCCCAGATGAGGGAGGCTGTGGCTACATCTGTTCTGGAGCTATTACGTCATTGCCAGTCCCAGATGAGGGAGGCTGTGGCTACATCTGTTCTGGAGCTATTACGTCATTGCCAGTCCCAGATGAGGGAGGCTGTGGCTACATCTGTTCTGGAGTTATTACGTCATTGCCAGTCCCAGATGAGGAAGGTTGGCTACATCTGTTCTGGAGTTCTGGATGTTGAGTGTGCAACAAGTTGACTGATCAGTGATCATTGATGTAGAGGACGAGGATACACTTTTTATTAATGCCAAATTATTGCAAATACAATTTTGACCCAATATCGGCGCAAGGAAATTTTATAATATTTGAAACACAACAGAATAAAACTTATCCAACATGATGATCTAATTCAGGTTCCAAAATTTTATTTAATCGAATCCTGTTTACAATTTAATTATCATGTCAGGAGATGATACATCATAGTCTAGGGTATTCTTCTCCGCAACCGACTGGCCATGT
Organism: Leuctra nigra; assembly: GCA_934045905.1. Classification (NCBI taxonomy): domain Eukaryota; kingdom Metazoa; phylum Arthropoda; class Insecta; order Plecoptera; family Leuctridae; genus Leuctra; species Leuctra nigra. Next base: position 64,973,610 of record OW203761.1, on the reverse strand, counting down.
CCATCACGAAGGGTGGGGGGGGGGTCCAAAATAAGAATATTTATTTGAGACTGAATTAAAACAAATAGGCGTGATTAATAATAAAATGGAATATGATTTGATTTGCAATTATGATGAACGAAAAGTGGTATCGAGATTTAATCGAAGTTCGTCACTTTTTATGTAATCTTAAAAAATTACGAAATGTACTATATAAAATGTTATGCATGTTTCCACTTTATAACTTATCCTGATTATTTAATCGTTCGCATATTCTCCGCACACATAAAAACATCAATGAACAATACAATATTATGTAGGTGTACCAAAGTACCAACTAAAATCTTTTGATAAAATGCTAAGTTGTGAAGTCAGCACAAAATGTATGTTCTTGCTTGCTTGATATTTGTTTATGTAGTCATATCAAATGAGAGACGTAAAATTGGAAATTAGGTCCAATATCAAAAGGTAACAATAAATACACTCTGGACAGAAATGTTCCCTTGAACCCCCCCCCCCCCCCCCCCATAACACACCCCAAAAAAGTCAGCATTTATTCACATGAAATTGTGGTTTGCCGTGGTCTGTCTCCAGTGGAAATTCCATTAGTTTCTTCACTGCCAAAGGGATTCACGGCTTCCTACACTTGGAAAGTTTCGAAGAAATTGACTATTTCAATGACAATTTTGTTTCTATTTAATATCTCTCTAAATACTTATCGGATTCAAACGAAACTTTTTGCTTGGCAGTTCGCTTGAAATTATGTACAGGAAAAGTCAAGTTTCGTTGAAAATCGTGCTAAATTCTCGATGTCTATAGACCATTGATATATAACACTGGATTGCGCTTCAAAGCTTGCCAGCGAAGTTTAGTCACCGCCGTACGGATGTAATGTACTGACAACTTCACTGCCTTGTGAAGTAGTCCACATTCCTAAAAGTGTGCGTGATTGGTCAAAGCTTACTAGCCTTATGATTGGTCCATGTCGTAAAGCGACTGTCAGTTGTTTGAAATTTCAACAAAATGCCGACTTTTGCGACATTATATTGCTTTAATGGTAATTATTCAACAGAAATTGGATTACATCAATTAAAGTAAGTTATTTATTTATTTATAAGAGCGAAGAATATATCAGGTCATATTGTGTCGAGTGTAAACTGTCATTAAAGTGCTGAATGTCAATCCCTAACCTTGCATCCGTCTATAACAACATTGTGTTCTCGTAATAGCTACTAAAAACATGTATTTATTTGTATTACCTATAATATTAAAGCAATAATAACACTTCTGCGAACAAAAATGCTAATAAATAGATTCGAAATGTATGTTTGTTATTAAAATGTCAAAGTTAAGTATGCAACCATTTTAAATTCACCGCCCACTTGTTTTGAAACTCAGTTGATTTAGAAATTATTCTGATCGTGTAGAAGGCTGTTATGGAATGATGACCTTGAAAAGGAACATTTTATCTTCTGTCTTTGTCTCACATCTTCTGTCTCTGTCGCACTATTTCAACTTCACTGCGACTAATGTTAAAGGGGTTCAATGCTCTATCCACCCCAACGAAGTGGAGGTACCTTGAGATCAGTGCTATAGACGCGAATCGTAACGCAACTTCCGAGCTCCGGATTCCATGGCCAAATATTGTTCGGGTCGATTTGTGAAAATTAGTTTCACTGCCTACTAAAATTTATTTTCACCGCTCAATTGAAATTGACGTTCAAAATTAAGAGGTCAGAAAAAGCGATGTTTTTCACGAACAACTCGGTAAATACGGAACAGAATGTCGCGAAAGTGTTAATATAAATCAAGTCACGTAATTATGTACATTACTGGCGAGTTTCAACTTGATCGGTGGAAAATTCAAGATTTGTATAAAGAACCAAGTTTTCAGCCACGTTGCTACGGGGACGACGTTCTTCTCTTTTAAGCGTATTATAGTAAAGGATGACGTCATCACCTGCAATCAACATTCTGGAGCTCAGATTGATTGCATTATGATTGAAAGATGTCAGAGGCATATGATGGCGATTGGCGGATACAGAATGTGAGTAAAACCATGCAGGTTTTGAGTTTTTAACACGAATTTAAAAATTGTTTGAGATTATTTGATAATTAATTTATTTTGCAGAATGTAAAGGAAATTAGAATGACGTAATTGCCAGTCCCAGATGAGGGAGGCTGTAGCTACATCTGTTCTGGAGCTATTACGTCATTGCCAGTCCCAGATGAGGGAGGCTGTGGCTACATCTGTTCTGGAGCTATTACGTCATTGCCAGTCCCAGATGAGGGAGGCTGTGGTTACATCTGTTCTGGAGCTATTACGTCATTGTCAGTCCCAGATGAGGGAGGCTGTGGCTACATCTGTTCTGGAGTTATTACGTCATTGCCAGTCCCAGATGAGGGAGGCTGTAGCTACATCTGTTCTGGAGCTATTACGTCATTGCCAGTCCCAGATGAGGGAGGCTGTGGCTACATCTGTTCTGGAGTTATTTCGTCATTGCTAGTCCCAGATAAGGGAGGCTGTGGCTACATCTGTTCTGGAGCTATTACGTCATTGCCAGTCCCAGATGAGGTAGGCTGTGGCTACATCTGTTCTGGAGTTATAACGTCATTGCCAGTCCCAGATGAGGGAGGCTGTGGCTACATCTGTTCTGGAGCTATTACGTCATTGCCAGTCCCAGATGAGGTAGGCTGTGGCTACATCTGTTCTGGAGTTATAACGTCATTGCCAGTCCCAGATGAGGGAGGCTGTAGCTACATCTGTTCTGGAGCTATTACGTCATTGCCAGTCCCAGATGAGGGAGGCTGTGGCTACATCTGTTCTGGAGTTATTACGTCATTGCCCGTCCCAGATGAGGGAGGCTGTGGCTACATCTGTTCTGGAGCTATTACGTCATTGCCAGTCCCAGATGAGGGAGGCTATGGCTACATCTGTTCTGGAGCTATTACGTCATTGCCAGTCCCAGATGAGGGAGGCTGTGGCTACATCTGTTCTGGAGTTATTACGTCATTGCCAGTCCCAGATGAGGGAGGCTATGGCTACATCTGTTCTGGAGCTATTACGTCATTGCCAGTCCCAGATGAGGGAGGCTGTGGCTACATCTGTTCTGGAGTTATTACGTCATTGCCAGTCCCAGATGAGGGAGGCTATGGCTACATCTGTTCTGGAGCTATTACGTCATTGCCAGTCCCAGATGAGGGAGGCTGTGGCTACATCTGTTCTGGAGCTATTACGTCATTGCCAGTCTCAGATGAGGGAGGCTGTGGCTACATCTGTTCTGGAGTTATTACGTCATTGCCAGTCCCAGATGAGGGAGGCTATGGCTACATCTGTTCTGGAGCTATTACGTCATTGCCAGTCCCAGATGAGGGAGGCTGTGGCTACATCTGTTCTGGAGCTATTACGTCATAGCCAGTCCCAGATGAGGGAGGCTGTGACTACATCTCTTAGGGAGTTATTACGTCATTGCCAGTCCCAGATAAGGGAGGCTGTGGCTACATCTGTTCTGGAGCTATTACGTCATTGCCAGTCCCAGATGAGGGAGGCTGTGGCTACATCTGTTCTGGAGTTATTACGTCATTGCCAGTCCCAGATGAGGGAGGCTGTGGCTACATCTCTTAGGGAGTTATTATGTCATTGCCAGTCCCAGATGAGGGAGGCTGTGGCTACATCTGTTCTGGAGTTATTACGTCATTGCCAGTCCCAGATGAGGGAGGCTGTAGCTACATCTGTTCTGGAGCTATTACGTCATTGCCAGTCCCAGATGAGGGAGGCTGTGGCTACATCTGTTCTGGAGCTATTACATCATTGCCAGTCCCAGATGAGGGAGGCTGTGGCTACATCTGTTCTGGAGTTATTACGTCATTGCCAGTCCCAGATGAGGGAGGCTATGGCTACATCTGTTCTGGAGCTATTACGTCATTGCCAGTCCCAGATGAGGGAGGCTGTGGCTACATCTGTTCTGGAGTTATAACGTCATTGCCAGTCCCAGATGAGGGAGGCTGTGGCTACATCTGTTCTGGAGCTATTACGTCATTGCCAGTCCCAGATGAGGTAGGCTGTGGCTACATCTGTTCTGGAGTTATAACGTCATTGCCAGTCCCAGATGAGGGAGGCTGTAGCTACATCTGTTCTGGAGCTATTACGTCATTGCCAGTCCCAGATGAGGGAGGCTGTGGCTACATCTGTTCTGGAGTTATTACGTCATTGCCCGTCCCAGATGAGGGAGGCTGTGGCTACATCTGTTCTGGAGCTATTACGTCATTGCCAGTCCCAGATGAGGGAGGCTGTGGCTACATCTGTTCTGGAGTTATTACGTCATTGCCAGTCCCAGATGAGGGAGGCTGTGGCTACATCTGTTCTGGAGTTATTACGTCATTGCCATTCCCAGATGAGGGAGGCTGTGGCTACATCTGTTCTGGAGCTATTACGTCATTGCCAGTCCCAGATGAGGGAGGCTGTGGCTACATCTGTTCTGGAGTTATTACGTCATTGCCATTCCCAGATGAGGGATGCTGTGGCTACATCTGTTCTGGAGCTATTACGTCATTGCCAGTCCCAGATGAGGGAGGCTGTGGCTACATCTGTTCTGGAGCTATTACGTCATTGCCAGTCCCAGATGATTGAGGCTGTGGCTACATCTCTTAGGGAGTTATTATGTCATTGCCAGTCCCAGATGAGGGAGGCTGTGGCTACATCTGTTCTGGAGTTATTACGTCATTGCCAGTCCCAGATGAGGGAGGCTGTGGCTACATCTGTTCTGGAGTTATTACGTCATTGCCAGTCCCAGATGAGGGAGGCTGTGGCGTCATCTGTTCTGGAGCTATTACGTCATTGCCAGTCCCAGATGAGGGAGGCTGTGGCTACATCTGTTCTGGAGTTATTACGTCATTGCCAGTCCCAGATGAGGGAGGTTGGCTACATCTGTTCTGGAGTTCTGGATGTTGAGTGTGCAACAAGTTGACTGATCAGTGATCATTGATGTAGAGGACGAGGATACACTTTTTATTAATGCCAAATTATTGCAAATACAATTTCGACCCAATATCGGCGCAAGGCATGCAAATAAAAATGTAAGATGTAATGTTTACAATCTAAATACTTTTAAATATTCCAACGATGATGGTACAATGAATAATTGTTTGCAGATGTTTACTTTGGGTACTACAGTGTGCAACCTGTGGCGTAACTGAAGCTGGACTCAATATGACCGTTGATTGAAGAACAGAATAAGATGTTCAACGCCCGTGTTAAATCTGCTGCGCTTTTTTCCTTCCCCGCGGGACGGGGTAACGGTTAGTTCGGCATCCAAGCGTACGCAGCGCTCGAGTTCGCTTGTCTCTCTCACTCACTCTCTCACGCCTTCTCTCTCGCACCCGCACTCTGCGCGCGCAACGCCAGTCATCTGGATGCTTGCTGCATCCAAGTGGATTCCACTGCCCACGCGGCATCCAAAGTCCCCTCGATCCCCTCCCCCGCCTTCTATCGAGGTGAACTTGACTGCATCCCGTCCGTCGAGCGGCACCAAGACAAAGTTTTCAGGCACGATTCTATTTGCAATGATTTTGTAGGTATAAATTGTTAAAAAAATTGTGAAAATAAAATTTTCGTGCATCCACAAATTAGCGCCGGTATTACCAGAGTTCATTAATGTTGGATTAAATTTTGCGGCACAGCCAATGATTGATAATGATTGAAACAGTTGAATTGAATCCAAAAGTTAGAATAACAAATTTGAGAAAACGTTCCCATTGTTGCAATTTTGTTTATTTTATCTCGTACCAATGATTGTACCTTGTAGAAATATAAAAGTTATACAATTAAATTGTTAAATCTAGTTTAAATGGTTTAAACTCTAGTTAGCGCATAATCAGCTTTTACTTTACTACTTTTACATTCCTCCAAATCCGGCATCATGTTCTTCCTCGAGTGAAAAGATAATAATGCCAGAATAAATAGTTTTCGAATTATATTTAAAAAACGAGAAATCGTAACAGAGATAGGTAATTTAGAAAAGATTTAGATGTGTCTAATATCCGGGTGGACCGGGGTTCGAACACAGGACATCTCAGTTACCGGGCGAGGGCTCCAACATCTGAACTACACAGACGGTCACTCAGTGAAAGGTGAAACCGTGTTGAGATATGCTTACTCTGCTGTAACTTGCATGCTGACGTTGCATATCGTACACAACAATTGCACAAACAATAGATAGGGAATGTGCAAAAGTTTTTTAATGCGGTTAAAATACAATATTTCAAAATAACAACACATGGAGGCCAAGTCTTGAAACTTACGCCTTCAGGACGCAAACGCTCTAGGTCGTCATAAAGTCCCATTTACTGTAAGAATGACGACCTTGAAATCTACAGATAACTGTTTAGCTTCATTTTTAATACGGTTTTATGACTTTATAATATCTGTAATAATAATTATAATGTTAATAAATTGTTAACAATAGATTGCTGGATGACAATTAAATAAGTGGCTTGACTTTATGTTTCAATGTCGATCACTCTTACAGTAAATGGGACTTTATGACGTCCGAGAGCGTTTGCGTCCTGAAAGCGTAAGTTTCAAGACTTGGCCTCATGGTAAAACACACTATTTTCAATCTCAAAAGTGTACATTTTCATTCATAAATTATGAAATTAAAAATCAGTGTAAATTCTGGCGAGAAAACGCTATCACGGCGAGTGATGTCATATTTTATTGTAACCATGGCAACATCATTGTTGGTTGATATAAATGACATCGCTCGCCGGGATGGCGTTTTCCCGCCAAAATTTACACTAAATTTCAATTTTATATTATTGAATGAAATTTGCATTTTTAGTGTGAAAATAGTGCGATGCCAACAAATATGTTGTTATTTTGAATTATAGTTTTAAAAAATACATAATATTCCCTATTGGAAGAATTGCCGCGATGCGATGCAAATCCTCCGGTGAAATTCTACAGATTTCCTGTCCAAGATAAGCCCAGGTAAATTTAATGTAATATAATGAAGACAAAAATCTATTTGTAATGTGGATCAAATTGCATTATTTATATGTAGTAATTAATTAACTAGCGAAGCGAGCGTCTTTAATGGTATACCTAAATTTTTGGCGTATCTTTTCTTCACTGCATTGTCGAGGAGGCCAATTCTTGAGATTCACGTTTTGAAACCATGTAGTACGTTTTCATTGATTAAAACATAAACATGTTGAAGGCTAAGAAATAGATGTCAACTTTTTCAAAACGTGAAAACTCAAGAATTGACCTTCAGGACACCGAGCAATATGTCATACCAGAGGGAACGTTTTTAAATTTTGAGCAAAATCTTCTGATTTGAAAAATGAAAATGAACCGTTTATATACGATCTCGTTCAAATTTTGCATGGCCATTGGAATTTAATTGTATTTTATTTTTTTATTTTTTCGTAGCTATAATCGCCGGTAAATAAATTCAAGTGCTATTGATATTTCATAATTTGATTTTTTGTTCATCATTTCACCAAGATATTTATTCATGCATATTCACCTTGATGCATTTCATAACGAATTGCATTACAGTTATTTCCAAAGTCTGTACAGCAGCAGCAAGACGCACATTACAACGCGTTACACAGAGCGTTTTCCAAGTAGACCTCTCACTGATAAGCAGTTTCCATTGGGAAAACTAATAATTTTGCAGTATTAAAATACATACATTTTCCTTTTCCTTTTTTCAATTAGCGAACATGTTCTTATTCTTTAGCTTGCATTTTGAACGTTTAAAATGAACCTATACTTCACCTGATCTGTAACATATTTTTCAAAATCAATTGGAGTGTCAAGATAGTAGAATGTATATAGTCACTTCGCTTCGTACTCAATTCATCTTCTCTATGCAGTTTCCATTTTAATCCAGAGGATCTCCGTCTCCACGTATCCAGTCTCCTTGCGACTCTAGGAAACTATTATAGGTATTGTCTTGGTTTTCCCTGTGTTGGTACAATTTAATTATAATAAAAACGCTCTGTGTAACGCATTGATAAGCGAGCCGTCTAAATGCTTGCGAATTAATATGAGTGTGCAACTGCTGCTCTGCTCAACTAAGACTTGAAACTAAAACTTCAAGAGCAGTGAAAAAATATCTGAAAATTCTTGGCATAAATTTTTCAAAATATTTCAAGACAAGCATAAACGATCCCGCCGTAAAAAGAACATTTTCAAAAATACCTAAAATGTTGTTCCCGATGACCATACAAATTTTGAAGTTAATCGGTCAAACGGCTAAAGTTTTAATTTTAATAATCTCACAGAATCCTGTTCATCATAAACTAGACACGAGACAAATCTTAGACATCGAGTGTGCAAAATTTCATACCGATTGGCGATTGGTTGAACGGTTTGATCTGGGCAGAAAGTGAAATTTACTACTCCAATCAAATAATTTCAAATATTTTAAATGTTTAAAATGTTCTTCATAAGATTACCTTATAGAGGTAATAGACTTGCAACTGTATTTTTGTACCTTTTTCACCCGCAAACATTTCACACGCTTTTCCAAACACTATTGAACTCAAAAAGGGTCCATTCTAAAGTTTGAAATTCGTTTTTGTTACAATTCCAAAAATCGTTCTGCTAGACATGATACATTTTCAACTAAGATTATATCAAAATGAGAAAAATTATGTGTCCCCCGAAATAATTGCTCACAGGTCGCTGGCCACTATAACAACAACAATACTATACAATACTGACGCCGTCCATGGCAGCTAAGATGGTTTCTCTGATCAGGCTGAAATTTGGCATGTTTTAAATTATATTCACTGCGCAAGCGAGATCGTTTTAATTTCGTCTTTGGGTGTTATTGTTAATGAAACTAGAGGCCAGCCTCAGATTAAATAATCTAACAGATAACATTTAATTTTGCACAGGGGAAAACTAACATCCAGGCTTAAGATTTGAATTTTGAGTGAAATCAGATACAAATTGTTTTAGATATTGGAATGCGATAATATTCATGTTTAGATTGCTTAGATATTTTCTTGTATTTCCACAACAATACGATGCATAATACGCGTAATTGTAATATGCTCAGAGATACACTACAAATTATATAGGTAAGAGCAATAATCCATGGATAATCTATAAAACAAATAGCAAATAAACATGAAAATTAACGCATGAAATGAAAAGAAGCAAGATAATTGTTATTACTCAATCGTCTACAAAAAAATAGTACATTTTTATTAACTAGGAAAACGCTCTGAGTAACGCGTTGATGAGCGAGCACGGATACGCGCAACACCTCGAACCGAAATTATGTTTATCGAAAATGTCCTTAAAAGCCAAAAATTCTAGAATTTCGTCACAGACTTGTATGAAAATCTCCAACGATTCCTAAAATATTGGTCCCAATAACCACGCAAAGTTTTAAGTTGATCGATTGAACCTTTACGATTGAACGATTCCTTGTTAATTTCCAAAAATCACAGGATATCGTTAAAAAAAATGTTAAACGGTCATATCAGTTTCATAATACGTTTGAAAGTTTCTGCTCTCTTGAAGTGAAGATTCGAAGATTCCGTGAAATATGAAATTCGAGAAATATGATAGCCAACACGCAAAATATCCGTAAACTGTCGATAACTTTTGAATGTAAACACAGTTTAGTCTGAAAATTGTCAAAAATACAGATAATGTTGGACCCGATGACCATACAAAATTTTAAGTTGATCGGTCAAACGGTTCTGGATTACATTTCAAAAAGCACATGAAATATTTTTTTAAATTTTAACCAATGGGAGGATTTGGCTGAAAATTTGTAAAATAAGAGACAATGTTGGTCCTAATGACCATGCAAAATATAAGATCGATCACATTTGTCGAAGTCCATTTTCATTTTTCAGCCTATCAGGAGATGTTTATTTAAATTTCAACCAATGAATGGATTTCAAAAAAATTAGGGTCTGCAAACAGAGAAGGTTGGTTTTACATGTGTGCAAAATTTCAGATCGATCGGTGAAACGGTGCGACCTGTGTATCGGCTATTAGCAGCCAAAAACAAAAACAAAAAAAAAAAAAAAAAAAAAAAAAAAAAAACAGAGGTCCGTGCCAAAAGAGCCAAAAGGAGACGCTCGCTTCGCTCGCTCAATAAAAACGCTTTCATTAATTTTTTAAATTGTGAGTGTTTGTTAATTATCTTAGGCAATCTGTATTGAATAATTGTATTATATTTGAAAACTACATCGATTGTAGCATGGATTGTAATTTGTAGTGTCTAATCCGTCGGAGCCTAAACGCACTTTTGGTCTTATCGCTTCTTGCATAGCATCTTGGTTTGTCTCGTCTATCACATCTATTTTTGTCTCGTCGCCTTGTAATCTCTGCTGCCTGGCGCGGGGTGGGGTGGGGGGATCTCGGGAGCGACTCGAACGTCCGTCTCCTGCTGAAGCTGGCGAGAAATGAGAGTGAAGGGGCGGGACAGAGTGAGTGCGCAGTGGTTCTTGCGCATGTGACACTAGCGACATTCGGAGTATAGGTGGTTGGATGCCGAACTAATCCAGCTTCTTGGCCAGGGGATTGCGGGCGGGTAGCGGGGGCGAGGAAGGAAGTGCAGGAATGCTGCCATAAGCGTTGTACATCTTATTCTGTTCTTCAATCAACGATATGACGAATGGACCAGCGAATAATGATGTGGTGAGTTATTTCTATTTAATCTATGGACATTTATACAACTAGTTGTAATGTACGCAACTTCCAAATGTCATCTTTGTAAGATTGACAAGTTTGATGATTAGTTCGTAATCTTTTGAAGATTCTTGCAGTCTGGACATTCATATTCTTTCCATAGTTTGTAGTAGGTTTTGTAACAATTTGTACCTTTTTAAGTCTAACAAATGTTCATTAACTATAATAATACGTGATATCTTATCGATAGCTCCAGTAGTGTTTGTATGAAATCTTATTTACTAATAAATATTTGAAAACAAGATTCTATTATTCTGCTTTCTTAGAAATATTTCCCATACTAAACGGTTGATCAATTTGCAGCCCGTTGAGCACTCATTCCGAAATGTGTTTTATATGTAGCAAGGAATCAGATTATAGTGCTCAATTAAGGGGGGGGGGGGGCAAGTTTGTGGAGCTTTTATATTTACTTCTGACGTTTTCTCTAAGCTCTCTTCACAGTATGTCAGTCGCCTCCATCTAAAGTGTTAAATCCAGCTTGAAAGTCATCCCGCTGTATTTACAAATATCAATCAGGTTAGGCAACAAATACTACGTCTGTGTACGACTGGTTGCCGCTGTCAGGGGCAAGTTTGTTTACAGACTTCAAGATCTCCACATCCAACGTCATCAGCACCTTGTCATTGAACCAAACAGAACTAATTTAAATATCCCTTGCCCTTTCTCTAGTTAGAACAAAACTTGACATTCTAAATCTGGTATTATATTATGTTAGTGCTATAACTATAAAGAGAACGCATTTTCCTGACAGCCACTAAATGACAATAATCAAACTAAGTGCTGATGTGATGTGAAACAGGTCACTAGCGTCTCAAGGGATGATCTTGGGCTACATCAAGCACATGCTGGCAGAGAGTATATGTGAATCCCCCCCCCCCCCCCCCCCCCACGTGGTGTGAAAGTAGCACATGAAAGTGACTCAGAGACATAACCCAAGGGTGTGCGAGCGACGAGGCATTTACGAGTGAAACAGGTAAAATACCTAATAAATACCAACTGCAAATATTTGAGTAAAACATTTACTTTAGATTATTACATTGCGTTGCCCTTCATAGTGGTTCGCATACGAAGAGATCCGTTAGTTTAAACTAAATGTGGCTATTTTTGCGCCCCAAAGAACTTAAGATGTGGAAGGGGGGGGGGGGGGGGGGGGGCGAAATCCTTGGTTACGTCACTGAAGAGACTCGACGGTTTTATTAGATAGAATCAAATCCCAAGTGTTTCCCGATACGAGAAACACTACCAAGAAGCTGGAGTGTTTCCTGTGGTGTAGCCGCGGTGTAGTAAACTCTGTGTTATACGAGGGCATGTCTCTTTTATCTTTCATAAATCATCTGTGTTTTTAAAAAATCTTAGTATAGGTGTCAAAGGTGTCATTTGATAGAGAAAATTGCATATTCTATTGATTTGCAAAGAAAACTTTCAATTTTCATTGCATAAAAACACGAGAAATGGCGGGAAAAGTAAATAAATAGAGATACTCAAGTCTTTAATTGTGAACAAAATGTGTATCAAGGTAATCATTACAATGCACCAAAAGGATTGACCTTGAGGATATTTTTCTTGCGGGCTTCGTCCCCAAATCCCCTTCTTCTTTCTCGTGTATTTTATTTTCCCAGGACTTGATCACTGAGTGTTCTAAAGATTCATTCATGTTTGTGATGCATCTTGTTCCCCTCGACTTCCCTTCACCTTGTGGTCACATCCGGCGCCCCCCCCCCCTCGTGTTCACCTGGCCGTGCCCAGGGGGAGCCACCTGCCCTGCACATGCGCTGTGCTGTTTACACAACAACTCTTCAAGTGCAAGGAACAACAAGGCCGTGTTATCAGACATTTACAACGGTGTTTCACGTGACAAGAGCATGTCATGACGCGAGTGTGATTGTCAGAATATCGTGTGGGTTTCCTCCACGATGGTGAGAGTGAATCTGATCGAAGTGAAGCCAGGATTGGACACGATCATCGGGAACACGAACTCATTCCTGATTCCTCGGCGTCGTTCCAAGCGGCTGTCGTCGACGCGCGGGTTCAGAGACGACGGTCTGGTCGCCAAGGTCAAGGGGCAGTCTGCCGTGAGCGTGGGCGAGGGTTGCGGCTGGGTCAGGGTGTTCACAGGGGCTCAAGAGCCGCCCAATGCAGGCACCTTGGTCTATCTCAAGCTCTCCACGACTGTTGTTGACATCTGCAAGAGTCTGGTGCTAGGAGATGACGTCACGCTATGGCTCCAGGTCAGTTCATCTTCATATTACATTACTTTGTTCCTCTCGTGTCCCCAAGTAGGGGGAGAGAGGACACCCCCCCCCCCTCTCCTCCACCCAGACACGCAGGGCGTTTTTTTGAGACTCGTATTTTGTTAAAATATATATATTTTTTAAATTTGACACTTCGGGGTGTGGGGAGCATGCCTTCACCCGCAGGAAATTGTTTGACACTTTGTAATAATCAGTTTTTTTACGATTTTGTTTACAAAATACGCACACTATACGTAGAACAACGAAATACATTTTATTTTTTACCGACATCCAGGAGGGGAGAAGTGGGGGTTAAGCGCCACCTTGCCCCCCCCCCCCCCCCTCCTGGCGCCAAAAGAGAACCACAATTACAGAGAATACAGAGAAAATACAAGAATGCTGAATGAAGTACGCAATACTGTGAGAGTTAGTCAGCTCTGTTTTCCATAATTTCAGGAAAGTTTGTCTTCGCCTCGTCTGTTTCTTTTTATTGGTAATTCTTCGTTTTTATATCTTAATTCTTATTTATTTCTATAAAATTAAGAAAGTAGGTACTCCTCAAACTGATAGTCTTCATTCACGCGTGCGCATTTAGTGGGTAATTTCCTGGCAATCAAACTCTTCAAATAAACAAAGAAGAATCAGAAGTTAATTGTATTTGTGTGTTCCTTCTTATCGTCAACGGTCCAAATCAATTGGATCAATGTGTCACAACCTCATTTCTGTGTCACAAACTTTAGGAATATTCTTGACACATTTGAACCAGTTGATTAGGACGGTATTGCCAATGAAATGACACCGTATACAGCCGGCGGTCCTGTATGTGTGTTTATTGTTGTCATCAAATAGGTCAGTGGTGTGCGGGCAGGAGGGGGGGATTGTACGGATTGTACTGATACATGTGTACCGCCTTTCTTCTCTCTTTCTCTTCATCCCTCTCAGACTCCCGCGCGGCGATGCATGACGACAGGAAGCAGCTCTTCTTCACTCCTCTGAATCCTACTTGAAGTCACGCATCACGTGTGAAGCATCTAGTTGATGTGGCAACCTCGCAATCCAGGGGGGGTCGGGGGCCCAGGGGGCTGGGGACTCTGTCCAAAAGTCGGTTTCAATCAAGTCGGCTTTCTTACTATTTTGTATTTGTATGATATTGTATTGTATGATGTGTTTATACCATGGAAAATGGCAAATAGACAAAATAAATTATCAAACCTAATTCTGAAAATGTCGGTACACTCGCGGTCAGAAAATCCGTGGTCTCAGTTGAGAGATTCTAAGCGGATTAATAACTATAATTCTTAACTGACACATTTGCATATGTTTTCAAATAAATTATGTATATTGTGTAAAACACGATGTGTGGTGTGGGGAGTTTTCTTGAGAATATCTTTGAACAATGAGCAAGACGATACTATGAAAGAAGCATCCAATGTGTTGAGACTAACATATGACTCCGCTCTGTGTAACGCGTTGATGAGCGAGCTTCTGTATTGCATGCGAATTGATATGTGTTTACCTAAGTTTCTGCTCTACAGGCACTGCAAAGAGCCGACACGAAATGCGTCAAAGAAGCAGTGATAAAATATCTGATTCCTTCAAGAATTTTTTCCAAACAAGGACAAAAAATCAGTAAAATGTCAATAACTCTTGAAGTTAACGACGGATTCTCAAAAAATTATCAAAAACACCGAAAACGTTGGTGCCAAATAACCTTCAAAATTTGAAGTTTATCGGTCAAACGTTTATTTCAAAATAATCACAGGATCCTGTTCAAAAACTGTACGCGAGACCTCTTTATCTGTGCAAAAATTCAGATCGATTGGTTGAAGATGTGACCTGGAAGAGTAGGCAAAAACAAAAACAACAAAACATAGGCAGTGTCATTAGAGTAACGTAGTGACATGTGATCTGTTGTGTTCAGCACGGTGGAGGTAGAAGCAGCCGCATCTCTGACGACGCCGTCCCGCTGTCCCTGCAGGACGACTCCCTCACGCGTCTGATATACACGACGCTCTTAACGATGTGATCTGTTGTGTTCAGCACGGTGGAGGTAGAAGCAGCCGCCTCTCTGACGACGCCGTCCCGCTGTCCCTGCAGGACGACTTCCTCACGCGTCTGATATACACGACGCTCTTAACGATGTGATCTGTTGTGTTCAGCACGGTGGAGGTAGAAGCAGCCGCCTCTCTGACGACGCCGTCCCGCTGTCCCTGCAGGACGACTCCCTCACGCGTCTGATATACACGACGCTCTTAACGATGTGATCTGTTGTGTTCAGCACGGTGGAGGTAGAAGCAGCCGCCTCTCTGACGACGCCGTACCGCTGTCCCTGCAGGACGACTCCCTCACGCGTCTGATATACACGACGCTCTTAACGATGTGATCTGTTGTGTTCAGCACGGTGGAGGTAGAAGCAGCCGCCTCTCTGACGACGCCGTCCCGCTGTCCCTGCAGGACGACTTCCTCACGCGTCTGATATACACGACGCTCTTAACGATGTGATCTGTTGTGTTCAGCACGGTGGAGGTAGAAGCAGCCGCCTCTCTGACGACGCCGTCCCGCTGTCCCTGCAGGACGACTCCCTCACGCGTCTGATATACACGACGCTCTTAACGATGTGATCTGTTGTGTTCAGCACGGTGGAGGTAGAAGCAGCCGCCTCTCTGACGACGCCGTACCGCTGTCCCTGCAGGACGACTCCCTCACGCGTCTGATATACACGACGCTCTTAACGATGTGATCTGTTGTGTTCAGTACGGTGGAGGTAGAAGCAGCCGCCTCTCTGACGACGCCGTCCCGCTGTCCCTGCAGGACGACTTCCTCACGCGTCTGATATACACGACGCTCTTAACGATGTGATCTGTTGTGTTCAGTACGGTGGAGGTAGAAGCAGCCGCCTCTCTGACGACGCCGTCCCGCTGTCCCTGCAGGACGACTTCCTCACGCGTCTGATATACACGACGCTCTTAACGATGTGATCTGTTGTGTTCAGCACGGTGAAGGTAGAAGCAGCCGCCTCTCTGACGACGCCGTCCCGCTGTCCCTGCAGGACGACTTCCTCACGCGTCTGATATACACGACGCTCTTAACGATGTGATCTGTTGTGTTCAGTACGGTGGAGGTAGAAGCAGCCGCCTCTCTGACGACGCCGTCCCGCTGTCCCTGCAGGACGACTTCCTCACGCGTCTGATATACACGACGCTCTTAACGATGTGATCTGTTGTGTTCAGCACGGTGGAGGTAGAAGCAGCCGCCTCT
This sequence comes from Leuctra nigra, assembly GCA_934045905.1. Taxonomy (NCBI): domain Eukaryota; kingdom Metazoa; phylum Arthropoda; class Insecta; order Plecoptera; family Leuctridae; genus Leuctra; species Leuctra nigra. The sequence goes on along the minus strand of OW203761.1, from coordinate 64,957,416 downwards.
CTGACGACGCCGTCCCGCTGTCCCTGCAGGACGACTTCCTCACGCGTCTGATATACACGACGCTCTTAACGATGTGATCTGTTGTGTTCAGCACGGTGGAGGTAGAAGCAGCCGCCTCTCTGACGACGCCGTCCCGCTGTCCCTGCAGGACGACTTCCTCACGCGTCTGATATACACGACGCTCTTAACGATGTGATCTGTTGTGTTCAGCACGGTGGAGGTAGAAGCAGCCGCCTCTCTGACGACGCCGTCCCGCTGTCCCTGCAGGACGACTTCCTCACGCGTCTGATATACACGACGCTCTTAACGATGTGATCTGTTGTGTTCAGTACGGTGGAGGTAGAAGCAGCCGCCTCTCTGACGACGCCGTCCCGCTGTCCCTGCAGGACGACTCCCTCACGCGTCTGATATACACGACGCTCTTAACGATGTGATCTGTTGTGTTCAGCACGGTGGAGGTAGAAGCAGCCGCCTCTCTGACGACGCCGTCCCGCTGTCCCTGCAGGACGACTTCCTCACGCGTCTGGGATACGCCGACGCCTCGCGACGCTCGCGGCTGGGCATCGACGTCGAGTTGCGTCACTTGATCAGGTTCCACGTGGGCCCGGTGGCGCCCGTGGGCCTGGCGGGGTGGAGACGCTCTGGGCCCGTCGACGTACTCAAGGGCCTGGTCTTCCCGCAGTGGAGGAAGAGGCCCATCGCCGTCATCGACTCCAAACTCTTCATTTATCCAGGTACAATAACATTGACGATAATGTCTATAATGTTTAAAACAAGACATTCTTCAAGTTTAGTACATAAAAGAAACTTTACCAAAATACATCAATTTGTAGTACAAACTGTACACAAACTGTACGTTCTTCAAATGAACGTAAAATAGCTATGTTCTTCAAATGTAAATTAGTTATGACATTCCAAGAACAAATTACTGACTTGGCACTGTAGGACCTGTTGGAGCTGCGTATACATGGGCTTTCACAGAGGGGTGAGCAAGTGGGGCGCTTGCCCCCCCCCCCCCTGGATGTCAGGAAATAATAATTTTTTTGTAATCCTTTTCGTATAGTTTCAAAAAAACAAACAAAAAATCATTTTAAAGTGTCAATAAAACAAAAAATTCCTTGCTGGGCAAGTAAGAAATATGCCCTCCCGCCCCAAAGTGGCAAATTTAAAAAATTATGAAAATTTTAACAAATTAACCTCGAAACGTCTTAAGCCCCATTTACACGGTGCAATTTCTTGAACAACTTCTGTGCTACAAAAGTTCTGCACATGCGCAAAGTCACTTTCATCTCAAAAGTGACACTGCGCACGAGCAGAACCACTGTGGCACAGAAGTTGTTCAAGAAATTGCATCGTGTAAATGGGGCTTTAGGCCCGTTGTATAATGTCCCGATAAGTAAGATAAGTTCACTTTAGCCTAAAGTGGACTTTAGCAGTCTAGATGTGTGTTTCATTGGCTGTTGCTATGGTTTCAACCGAAAAATCCTACCGCTAACTTTATTGGGACATTGTACCACCGGGCCTTCAAAATTGATTTCAAAGTGTCCAAAAACGCGCCCCCACACCCCTTGGCCCTTGGGAATTGGTTTTCTTGCCTTGTCCCCCACCCCCTGGCAGAAATCCTGCGGACGACCATGTCTGTAGGAGCCGTAGGAAATTCCCACAAATAAGTGATACGTGATGGAGCCACTTCTGGCAAGATGGCTACTATCAGGTCCACACATTAATTTGTTTGTTTTTACATTTCGTATTTCCATAAAGCAGTGAAAAAACAAAAAACAAATGAAATTGATATTTAGCTATAAATTTACTTTTTTGGCCATAACAAACAACTATATTAAATAATTGTATTTATATTTATGCAAATGCGCCCTTGATAGCCGCCATTTACCTAGTACCACAAAATCCACCAGAGGTCAGTTGTGTTCCTTATTTTCTCGAATTAGGTTAGGAACTTGAGGAACTCTTATATTTTTTCTATTTGAAAATCGTCAGTTAGGCGAAGACGAATTGCCCCTCAGAGCATTTTTATATTTGACACAGTCTTCAACGCGTGATGATTGATGGTCTGTCTCGTGTCCACCAGGTGTCTCCGGCGCGCCCGAGGTGGTGGACATGGCCGGCGGCGAGGTGTCATGGCGGCCGTCCAGGGGCGGACGCCTCGTGCTCCGTGCCGCCCCCGGGGGCAGTGACCCCAGACACGTGTTCCTCGGCTTCCTGCACGCGTGGGAGCGAGATCTCTGGACCACGTGGCTCACTCAGGTCAGTAGGTGTCAGCAGTTTACAGGCTGTCAGCACGAGACTCTCGCAAGTAAATAGCCATTAGACCATCCTAGATTAGACACTTGCTGACAGGCCGAGTAAAAGCGAAAACAATCATAAGTACACTCGACAATTCATAAAACGGTATTTGAAAGATATGGATTGCCTGAAAAAATGTGATGGCATCATCTGATGAAGTCTATGCTTACTCGTCATATACCTAGGGGTGAGGTTCAAAATAGGAGCTGGTTGGGCGTGTGACGTCACCATAGGATTTACGGGTTAAATCAAACTTGCCGCGTCAACAAACGAGCTGAAACCGTGCCCATAATGCCCAAGCTCAAGAGGTCGGGCGTTCTGATCCAACATGGATGCCTGTATTTCCATTCATTCGACTAAATTCGACTCAAGGTCACGCTCAGGTGCTTACGTCACAATGTTAAAAGGATAGGGAAACTGGGCGACCTGATTCAAAAAGGGTATGCACCCCTAGTAGGTGAGCTCTGATTTCATTGATAATAACAAGGATTGATTGTCAATGAACCTGACCAGAAGCCAATCCGTTTCGTTCAAATACCGTTTTATGAATTGTCGAGTGTATACTTTTCATATTATGTGGCATTGACATCCACTCTATGCGATTCGTTGCGGCTAGGTGCAGCACTGAATGCTTTTGTCATGTTGATGGCCTCAATTTTACACTAAATTCTGGCTTTATGAAGACATAAATACTTCTGCTTGGGATTTGATCATGTATACACATTTAATATTCGACTAGATCCGAGTACTTTGTCAAGTTTCCCAGCAATCTAATCTGGTGAAATGTAAGGATCTCATACAAAGAACGAGGCGACTTGCTGTGTTAGATTACATCGACGACAGACTTGCGATTTGCGAATGACGAACAAAGAATAGGGGTGCAACTGCAAACCCTTCGACTACACTACCTTCCTTTGCACATATTGATAATTTGGTTCATACGCGGGTTCCAGCCGACGGAGGGCGCATCGGCGCTGGGGAAAACACAATGGAACAAACTCATGTACACACACAAAATGGCGGTAAATTCGATTTTAAAAAGTTACAGAACATTTTCCCAATTATTTTAATTAGTGCAGATCTAGTGGAGCGGTCGCTCCACCCAGCCAAGTCGTAATGTACACTCACACTCACTCAACATACCGTAAATGCCTAATAAACTGAGGAGCAGACCAAACACTTTTACTGTAAGCAATAACATGGCATTTTCGGCCTACTGGATCTCAAAATTGGGAAATCTCATTGTTGCGAAATATCTTAATTTCGAGCTATGGCCCACCTGACAACATATACCAAATTTGGGAACAACAGGTTATTCCATTTGCGAGCTACAGGGCCGTGAAAACAGTGAAATTACACCCTTTTTAAAAGGTATCTGATTATTATTATTATTATTATTATTATTATTATTATTATTATTATTATTATTATTATTATTATTATTATTAATCTGATATCAGGAAACGTCGCTATCACCGCCACAGCCTTAACGGCTGAGCCGATCGATCTGAATTTTTTACCACGTGTGCACTTTGGGCGTCTGAAGTGCCTTTTCATAAAACCAACCGGAAGCTGCCATTTTGAAACCGGAAGTGACGTCATATCTCGAAAATGGCTAGACCGATCGGAATGAAAGTAGCGCCAAATGATTCAGATGGTCATCTTTATGGAATATCAATAGTTCAAGTAGAAATGTACTTTTACCGAAACCAGAAATGACGTCAAAAATATGAAAAATCAGACTTTAATCACCTCTTACTACAATAACTACATATTCAGAAGGCTTATTATGATACATAACATTTATAGAAATAAATTCTAGATGCAGTAATTTCAGCCGCCATTTTGAAAACCGGAAGTGATGCCATATCTCGAAAACACCTGGACTGATTGGAACGATGCTTTCGCAATTCTTCGTGGAATATCACTTTAAGCTTGTATTTAGCACCAAACACAATTTTTTGTAAACCAATTCGGTAATGGCGTATTTTTTTAAAGGAATTAGTCATTGTTGCTCCAATATGTGTTACAAGGTGTGTTAATAAACTAAAAAAATTAGTGATATCCCCATAAAAAAACACTCCGTGTAAAAATACCAGCCAAGTCTCTTCAACTATTAAAAATATAGAAGAAATCTAAAAATTCAGCACTGAAAAGTAGTGATATAAAAAATTGGGCCAAGTCAAAACTTAATTTTAAAAACCAAAATATACTTGGCGTATCGATTTTAAGGGCATTATAGGTATATTATATATATTTACGTAAATTTTTTGACATGCTTATTTACTATTTATATACACGATGCGCCAAGTATATTTTGGTTTTTAAAATTAAGTTTTGACTTGGCCCAATTTTTTATATCACTACTTTTCAGTGCTGAATTTTTAGATTTCTTCTATTTTTTTAATAGTTGAAGAGACTTGGCTGGTATTTTTACACGGAGTGTTTTTTTATGGGGATAAAATATACGGGAATATCAATAAAAAATTTAACTGGGAGTAAAGTGAGTTAAAATATATTTTATGGATATATTGTAGACTGATGAACAATAAATAATTAACGGGTTGTGGTTGCTATCTTCCAAAGAGAATTAATAAAACCAAAGACAACACTTTTTCTCACAAACCATCACGACGCATACGGCGGACGACATCGTCCTATCTTCAACATGCCCTATCGTTTGTCATTGATCATTGATTCCAAACGCTCATTTTGTTTCCAATGAATTCGCCACATTTTGCATGAGTCGATCAAGTGAATGCCCCCTCCCCCCCCCCCCCATCCACCATGTGACAGGATCTATGTGAATTAGCGTCGTCGAAACCAGCATCCTGTGCCCTTGGAGACGACCCTCTCTCCGTGGTCCTGTAGACAGCGAGTAGGAGACGACCCTCTCCCCGTGGTCCTGTAGACGGCGTGGAGGTCGTGTCTTGGAGACGACCCTCTCCCCGTGGTCCTGTAGACGGCGTGGAGGTCATGTCTTTGAGACGACCCTCTCTCCGTGGTCCTGTAGACAGCGAGTAGGAGACGACCCTCTCCCCGTGGTCCTGTACACGGCGTGGAGATCGTGTCTTGGAGACGACCCTCTCCCCGTGGTCCTGTACACGGCGTGGAGGAGACGACCCTCTCCCCGTGGTCCTGTAGACGGCTACGGCGTGGAGGAGACGACCCTCTCCCCGTGGTCCTGTAGACGGCGTGGAGGTCGTGTCTTGGAGACGACCCTCTCCCCGTGGTCCTGTAGACGGCGTGGAGATCGTGTCTTGGAGACGACCCTCTCCCCGTGGTCCTGTAGACGGCTACGGCGTGGAGGAGACGACCCTCTCTCCGTGGTCATGTACACGGCGTGGAGGTCGTGTCTTGGAGACGACCCTCTCCCCGTGGTCCTGATGACGGCGTGGAGGAGACGACGTGGTCCTGTAGACGGCGTGGAGGTCGTGACTGACCGAGCGGACAGTGAATGCTGATGAGCAGATGCACTGACCGCGAAGGCGCGGGGGTCAAGGAGACGCACAATGAACAATAACCTGGCACAGATCCATCGCGTGAGGGGAATAAGAATCACAGTCTTGTCTGGGTACTTGGCGTTAGTGAGAGTGAGACTTTGTCGAGTATCAAAACTATCTCTCGGTAAAATTATATTTAACACAAGTGGCGCATATTTCGGCCCCTCTCGCAGGATATTTTTAGTGTCCCTAAAGCTGCGTTTACAGTCCGCCCGTGCATCGGTTGCTTGCTGCTAGCAGCACGCAACTGATCGTTTACAGTTCATACAGGAAGGAGGAAGTAGTTAACGTTTCAGTGACGAAAAAAAGGCGCTAAAAATTTGGATAATGGAGGATCACTGGGATTACGATAACAGGATTCAGAAATATTATTATGACATTGCAGTGTGGAAACGGAAAGTATTAGCTTTAGTTTTAATGACACAGTACTATACAAGAGCAGAGAAAAGGTTTTATATAAGACCACTCTATATGAACAGGCGCCAACAAGGCTTTTACCACAATTTAATTGCAGAGATGAGGTTAGGGGACCATGAACAATTTTTTAATTTTCATCGAATGTCTCCAGCCAAATTTGATGAACTTCTTCATCTGATGGGTAATTCCCTAGCAAAGTCAGATGTTAACCGGATTGACATAATAGCACCGGCGGAATGTTTGGCTATTACTCTGAGGTATGTACAGGTGTAGGTATAGGTACCTACACCAAATGCCAGTGCACAATATGCGGTTCTGCCACTGCTGTAAAACCACCGGGTAAATCACCAGACACACTATCAACTTCTGCGAAAGTGGAGAGTAGCTCTCTCATTGGCTAACAGCTGTCAAGAGACTGTTAAATAAGATCACGGGACAGCTGCCAGCCAATGAAAGAGCTGCTCTCCACTCTCGCAGAAGTTGACAGTGTGTCCGGTGTTTTAGCAAAACCTGTGTGGTTTGAAAATTATACTTAATTGATTAGATTCACCACAACGCACAACCACATTCACATTTGTGGTTTTCATTTGCAATTTCATCGCAGCGACAGAAAAACATAATGTGGCGACTGGGGCCCTATCTTCGATCGTATTGAATTATATCTATTGTATTTCATTTCAATCAGGTACTTAGCATCGGGCGATAGCATGACATCTCTGTCTTATTCTTTTCGAGTATCAAAGTCGTCTGTGTCTAATACCATCCGTGACGTGTGTTCTGCACTCTGGACTGTTTTGAAGGAACAGGTCTTTATGCGAAATCCAACGAAAGACGATTGGGTGTCGATTGCACAAGAGTTCAAAACTCAGTGGAATTTCCCTCACTGCATTGGGGCAATAGATGGAAAGCATGTAGTTATGCAGGTAAGTTTTAAAAGTATTTCAATGCAGACGAGCAATCCTGTATCTATCATTAATGTACACATTCGTTTTAACAGAATGTTAATTTTTACAATAGGCACCCGATTGCGCTGGATCGAAGTTTTTCAACTATAAGGGTAGCCACAGCCTGAACATGCTGGCTGGTTGTAGTGGAGACTACCTATTCACAATAGTCACTATTGGATCATCGGGCCGTGAAAGTGATGGTGGGGTTTTTAGAAATTCTGTTTTCGGACAAGCCATCATCCAAAACAAGCTCAATGTTCCAGAGCCAGAGGTTGTTGCAGGGTCTGCCGACAGAATGATACCGTACATGTTTGTGGCAGATGCAGCTTTCCCAATGTCCAACGCAATAATGAGACCTTATCCCCAGCGAGGATTAACTATTCCAATGCGTATTTTCAATTATCGCTTAAGCCGAGCTCGACGTATAATTGAAAATACATTTGGGATAATGGCAGCTCGCTGGAGGCTTTTGAGGAGACCAATCCTTGGTAAAGTAGAAAATGTTGAGAAAATCATCAAAGCCATTGTATGCCTTCACAATCTTCTTCAAGCAGAAAATATCACCTTGCCAGCAAGAGAGAGGAGGTATTGTCCAACAAGCTTTGTGGACCGTGATGCTGCTGCTGACAACATCCAGGGAGGTGAATGGAGACAATATGTGGATGAAGGCAGTGCCATACAGAACATGCCCCGCTTGGGTGCCAACAGCTACACAAGAAGTGCAAAGGAAACGAGGGAGAGTTTAACCGAGTACTTCATGGATGAAGGACAGGTCCCGTGGCAATGGAGAAGTGCCGGTCTTGAGGAATGAGCGAGCACGAGGAAAGGGAATATCTAATTTTCAAAATTAAATGTCAAGAATCACTAATTGACAAAATGAAATTACCTTTTTATGTACTAATATATTTTAATAAACTCTTGCAATTCAATTATTAATATCAGGTTCAAGTCTCAATTAATTATTAAAACCCTCATTATCCCTATAAATGAATTGAATTTTTTCAGTACTTAAACAAGCTTACTCATGTGTATTCAAACTTACTAGGACTAGAAACAATGAGACTTACTGAATTATATAAAAGGGAGTTAGCTGTAACCAAGAGTTGGTGCTTATATCAAGGAAGGATTGGTAGGTAAATTGATTTGCATTCATTATTTTTTACATAGTTTATTGAGTTTCTGAATATTCAGCATCATATATCATTTGTTGAAACTGTAATCGCAGTAATGCAGCTTTTGCTGCTGGCAGCCGCTCCAGAGCTGAATACGCCATCTGCGCCCAGTGGTAATTCTCCCCCTGCTTCGGTGGAGGTTGAGGGGGAGTTAGAGGAGCAGCAATTGCCTGCAGTGCCGACTCGATAGATGCCTCTCGGCGACGTTTAGCTGAGCAGAGGATAACATTAAAATTAGTAGGTACATATTTGAACATAAATTACAAAACAATTTTTTTAAATAATTAAATTCTTAGGAAAACACTGAGAAACAGGATAAGACTTAGGTTTTGTGGGAAGGAGCTGAGAGGTGGATGCATTAAAATACTTGGTAAGTATACTAACTAAGGAGGCGAAGGTGGACGCAGAGGTGAAGGCGAGAATTCAAAAAGCCGAGTCCTTCTACCAAGCTGCTGTGGAGCGAGGATTTCCCTCGCCAGTGTAAACGGCTCATGATTAAAATGTATTTCTTACCAATACTAACATACGGAGCAGTTACATGGGGGATTGGAAATAAGGAACGCAGCCAGCTTGAGGCAGAGGAGATGAAATTCCTACGAAGTGTGAAGGGAGTGTCAAAGATGGACAGGTTGAGAAGCTACATTGTATTAGGAAGGAGCTGGGAGTGGAAAGTTGGAAGTTCAAGATGGGTAGAGAGAGATTGCATTGGTTTGGACACATGAAAAGAATGGATCTCAAGAGAATCCCTAGACAGGAGTTTGAAGAAGCAGAAGAAACAGTGGTAGGAAGAAGAAGATTGGGGAGACCAAGAGAGAAGTGGAGTGGTCTTATCAGAGAACACATGGAGGACAGGCAGCAAAGGTGGCAGGAAGTGGTGGGAGGACAGAAGGATCTGGAGGGAGCTGGTGGAGAAGTTGGAGGAAGGTGACGAGGATGAAGAAGAGGAGGAGGAGGATGAAACGTCAGGCCTGGCCAGCCGGTTTGGAAGAGATCCGAGGCCCTAGACCCAGTGCACTGTCTGACCTGACAACATTGTCGGAACCAGAAGAAGATTATTATTATTATTATTATTATTATTATTATTATTATTATTATTATTATTATTATTATTATTATTATTAATTAATTAAATTCTCACCAGCAGCTGCTCCCAAGATAGGCCGAAGTGTTGTTGCCAAAGGCCGCACATGGGGCAAGTTCGGCCGCAGCTGGGCCCGTGTTGGTGTGTTGGGAGGCTGCACCGGGGTCCTTGATTGGGTAGGCATCACCTGCGGCGAGATCGCCCGCACCTGCGGCGAGATCGCCCGCACCTGCGGCGAGCTCGCCCGCACCTGTGGCGAGTTGGCCCGCACATGCGGCGAGTTCGGCCGCAGCAGGGTCCGCGCTTGGTTAGGCCGCAGCAAGATTGGTGATGGCGTTAACAGGGTTGGTGCAGGTGTTGGGATCCGCACTGGCTCAGATACCCAGGAATAATCCTCGAACGTTGAAAGATCATCCTCTTCCTCGTCTTCCAATTCCTCCTCATATAGGTATTCTTCTTCGTATAACTCGCTGTCGTCGGTGCAGTTAAATATTAATCCTTGCGGCGTTTCCATTGATGACTCATTACTAAGGGTAAAAATATTTATTTAATCAAGGGTTAGGTACTCTGCACAACAAAACTTGATCAGTGAACAAATTTGAATTACCTACTGCTGGTCATGTCCCATACCAATCAATACTTGATTATTAATTAAATGTGAAATCTACTAGAGTGAGACAAGGAGATTGCTTGGACTGACTTCTGATAGTGCAATCTAACATTTTCAGTCAATCAGATTTATTAAACCATCAATTTAAGTTGTGGAAGTGTACCTACTTCATACTTTCAGTACCAATAAGAGCTAACTTAGTATTTTGTGAACTGAACCCTCACATCTTTAAATAACGACTCCAGGTTTATCTGGTTTTGTTCAGCAATAAGACACACAAATCCCTTCAATGATTCTTACCTCTTTGGGTCAACTGATGAGTCCATGAATCCCAAGACACCTTCAAGTGCCCATGGCTTCATGCTCTTAAAACCGGAGCCACTCGGTAAGGCTTTCTTTCTCCGCAGAAGTTTATCCCGAATGGATTTGAATCGATCCCTTGCTCGTTTAGAATCGTTATCTAAAACAGAATAAACATAAATTGAGGAAAATGCAAAATCTCTAATATGTTTCAATCTTCTGAGTTTCGAACATCCGTTCCATTCTAGCCTTCTAGCCTTCGTGAAAATGCAAAGTTCCGAATAATGAACTTTATCCGAATTCCCAAAAAATGTCGGGAAATCGTGGAAGTTTGAAACGCCTGTCGAATCGATCTTTATAGTTATGCGAACAGGAAAGGGCTATACATACCTCCAAGATGCTCGGAAACCTTGTCCCAGTATATGGTTTTATCTCGACATTTGAAGTTAACGTTTCCATTGTCCCACAGGGGCTTCTCATTCTCAACGGCTTGGCAAAGCGAAAAATCGTAAGGAGTCTCCAAAGCCGCTTCGAGAGACATGCCTATCTAAAACTATACTTTTTAAACTACTAAACACACACTGATTATTTAATAATAACTAGGTAGGTACCCCAAGGAACTAAAAACTACACACACTGATAAGGTATCAAATTTAACTAGGTATACCTAGCACTCCAAGGAACTAAACAAACTGATCTAATAATTACTGTCTAGGTATAACACACTCCAAGGAATTAAAAAACTAATCTATCTACCTACACAAACTGAATATCTATAAAATTACCGCCGGACTTGAGTGATGTCAAGGAAGGTTAGAAAATGGTAAACATTTGGATTCACGGCATTCTATGTTTGAGAAGTGCACGTTCATATCACCAACAGCGGTGCATTGTGGGAGTAGCCGCAACCAAAAAGATGAACCATGCCCATCTTTTGTGTCGCGTCGCCGCGTCGCTGCGACACGGGTGGCCTTGGCTTCTGATTGGTCAATACGCGTTGCCGGCTGCAAGCAACCGTTGCACGAACGGACTGTAAACGCGGCTTTACTTTTTCAATTGCCGTAGAAGTCCCAAAAAATTATGCCTGTGTTTGTGTTGATTTGTAAAATATTTTGGAAACTAATTGCCCCATAATTGTAAATCCAGTTTCATGCCGTTAATTTTTTAGTATGGACGTCAGGTCCGATTTTGTTCTGGGGGAGAAGTCTCACAACAATATACGCAGGTCCGTAAAATTTTTGAATTTCACTTTTGAATTTAGTGCTTTTGGGTGATTTGATCGTCTAAGGCTGCATTTCACCAAGATTCCAAACCCGGGTTAGAGGCGGTAAACCTGGTTTAGAGGCTCCTAAACCAGGTTTACCGCCTCTAACCCGGGTTTGGAATCTTGGTGAAACGCAGCCTTAATGATTTCAATGACTACTATTTTCATTACTATCGATTACCGATGTATCGATATTCTGCTTTCACATATTCGCCTCCCGTGGACCCTTCTTGCCATGGGGCCCAAAGGGACTGCGGCGGCTGCATAATCGAGTTACGCCAGTGCTGGGCACGGCTTGGCACGGCTTGACACGGCTTGACACGGCTTGACACGGCTTGACACGGCTTGGCACTTGGCACGGCTTGACACGGCTTGGCACGTCTTGGCACGGCTTGACACGGCTTGACACGGCTTGGCACTTGGCACGGCTTGGCACGGCTTGACACGGCTTGACACGGCTTGGCACGTCTTGGCACGGCTTGACACGGCTTGACACGGCTTGGCACGTCTTGGCACGGCTTGACACGGCTTGACACGGCTTGGCACGTCTTGACACGGCTTGGCACGTCTTGGCACGGCTTGGCACGGCTTGGCACGGCTTGGCACGGCTTGACACGGCTTGGCACTTGGCACGGTTTGACACGGCTTCACACGGCTTGGCACGTCTTGGCACGGCTTGACACGGCTTGGCACGTCTTGGCACGGCTTGACACGGCTTGGCACGGCTTGACACGGCTTGGCACGTCTTGGCACGGCTTGACACGGCTTGGCACGTCTTGGCACGTCTTGGCACGGCTTAGCACGGCTTGGCACGGCTTGACACGCTTGGCATGGGCGGTTGACGAGAAGAATATCATTGAACCACATGGCCACGGGCGTCTGCAATTGTGGAAGGGGGGAGGGGGGTGGGGGGTGCTCTCTTCCCCGCAATACGATCCAGTCAGAGAAACTAAAATGTACTCAATATTATGTTGTCCAATATCTAGTTCATCTCTGATTAATTGTTTCAATGTTCGCATGCAAGATTTCTCGCATGTCCAAAGCTACTGATACCGCCCCATAGCTTACCGCCCCATAGCTTACCGCCCCATAGCTTACCGCCCCATAGCTTACCGCCCTGACACAAATCCTGCGTGCCATGGGTTTAGGATTAGAATCGCATTGACAGAATATTCTTCAAACACTGACACTTGGGATGTGAGATCTTAAACATATCGTAGACATGCACGTAATGATGATGTGCGCGCCGTACGACTTGGCTGGCGTGGAGTGACCGCTCCACTAGATACATGTTTATCACTATAATGCACATGAATTTAGATTAATAATTGAATAATATTCAGAAAATACACCAGAACGTAATTTGAAATTTACTCAAAATGATGCCTAAAACAATGCAAAGGCTACGTTCAAATAATTACCAGGTTGTATAAAAAACTTGCCCCTTCCAGCGACAACCCGTCGTACGCAGACGTAGTATAAGTTGCCTAACTTGATTGATCTTTGTATACAGAGGAGTGACTCGCAAGACTTCAAGTCTAAGCTGCAAGCTTATATCAATCTATAAAGTCTATATAGTGCTTATATCACATACCACCAGGTGCGTAGGAAGGGGGGGGGAATCCCCTCTTCGAGCATCTAGTGGAGCGGTCGCTCCACCCAGCCAAGTCGTACTGTACACTCACACTCACTCAACATACCGTAAATGCCTAATAAACTGAGGAGCAGACCAAACACTTTTACTGTAAGCAACAACATGGCATTTTCGGCCTACTGGATCTTAAAATTATAAAATCTCACATTGTTGCGGAATATCTTAATTTCGAGCTATGGCCCACCCCACCCCCTATACCAAATTTGGGAACAACAGGTTATGTCATTTGCGAGCTAGAGGGCCGTGAAAACAGTAAAATTACATCCCTTTTAAAAGCTATCTTCTTCTTCTTCTTCTTCTTCTTCTTCTTCTTCTCCTTCTTCTTCTTCTTCTTCTTCTTCTTCTTCTTCTTCTTCTTCAGATATCAGGAAGCACTGTTGACAGGGTCACAGCCTAAACTGGTTAACCGATCGATCTGAAATTTTTACCACATGTGCACTTTTGGCGTCTGATGATACCTTGCCCTTACGAATTTTTTGTGCTGCCATTTTGAAACCGGAAGTGACGTCATATCTCGAAAATGGCTGAACCGATCGGAACGAAATTTGCGCCAATCGATTCAGACGGTCCTCTTTATGAAATATCAATAGTTGAAATAGATATGCACTATTATCAAAACCGGAAATGACGTAATAAATATGCCAAATCTGACTAAAATCATCTCTTATAACAATAACTACATATTCCGAAGGCTTATAATGTTACATAACATTTATAGATAAAAAATTTAGGTGGCAGTGATGTCAGCCGCCATTTTGAAAACCTGAAGTGAAGCGATAACTCGAGAACGGCTGGACCGATTGGAACGATGCTTTCGCAATTCATAATGGGATATAATTTTTAGCTTACATTTTAGCACCAAACACAATTATTCTCCTTAGAAACCAAATCACAAAGGCGTATTTTTTAAAGGAATTATAGTCATTGGTGACACAATATATGTTACAAGTTGTAAGAATAAACTGAAAAAAGGAGTGATATCCCCATAAAAAACACTCCGTGTAAAAATACCAGCCAAGTCTCTTCAAATAAAAAAAGTAGAAGAAATCTTAAAATTCAACAATGAAAAGTAGTGATATCAAAAAATGGCCAAGTCAAAACTTTTCAAAAAATACTTGGCGCATCGTTTCTTAGGAGATTATAGATATATTTTATGTATAGATTAGTATATTTGATTTCCGGTTTACTTCTATACTATTTATATGCACGATGCGCCAAGTAATTTTTGAAAGTTTTGACTTGGCCATTTTTTGATATCACTACTTTTCAGTGTTGAATTTTAAGATTTCTTATACTTTTTTTATTTGAAGAGACTTGGCTGGTTGAGCGAGCGAAGCGAGCGTCTCCTTTTGGCTCTTTTGGCACGGACCTCTGTTTTTTTTTTTTTTTTTTGTTGTTTTTGTTTTTGGCTGCTAATAGCCGATACACAGGTCGATCTGAAATTTTGCACACATGTAAAACCAACCTTCTCTGTTTGCAGACCCTAATTTTTTTGAAATCCATTCATTGGTTGAAATTTAAATAAACATCTCCTGATAGGCTGAAAAATGAAAATGGACTTCGACAAATGTGATCGACCTTATATTTTGCATGGTCATTAGGACCAACATTGTCTCTTATTTTACAAATTTTCAGCCAAATCCTCCCATTGGTTAAAATTTAAAAAAATATTTCATGTGCTTTTTGAAATTTAATCCAGAACCGTTTGACCGATCAACTTAAAATTTTGTATGGTCATCGGGTCCAACATTATCTGTATTTTTGACAATTTTCAGACTAAACTGTGTTTACATTCAAAAGTTATCGACAGTTTACGGATATTTTGCGTGTTGGCTATCATATTTCTCGAATTTCATATTTCACGGAATCTTCGAATCTTCACTTCAAGAGAGCAGAAACTTTCAAACGTATTATGAAACTGATATGACCGTTTAACATTTTTTTGAACGATATCCTGTGATTTTTGGAAATTAACAAGGAATCGTTCAATCATAAAGGTTCAATCGATCAACTTAAAACTTTGCGTGGTTATTGGGACCAATATTTTAGGAATTGTTGGAGATTTTCATACAAGTCTGTGACGAAATTCAAGAATTATTGGCTTTTAAGGACATTTTCGATAAACATAATTTCGGTTCGAGGTGTTGCGCGTATCCGTGCTCGCTCATCAACGCGTTACTCAGAGCGTTTTCCTAGTATTTTTACACGGAGTGTTTTTTATGGGGATTGTTTATATTCGAAAAACGCCCTGTGGGGCTAAAAATTGTAGGTCCCCCCCCCCCCCCCCCCCCCCCCCAACATGATGAAAGTAGTTTGTACGTTCCTGCACAAGACATAGAGGCAGCGTTTGTACCCAATCTATAAAATACTCGTTATAATAATATAATAATAATAATGTAATTTATTGAGCACATAAAATAGGTACATAATTGGTCTGTATTCAACAATCGAGTCGTTGATCTTCCATACATCCATCTCTTCTCTTCAGCTGCTTCACATCTTCACCATTTACCTACTTCTTCTTAATTCATAATAGTCATTAAAATTGTGCTTCAATATCAGTGGTAATATTGGAAGAACATCCAAGCATTTGCTTTTTAGCTGAGGGAAAACCACTGAAAAAACATTCTCAGCAGGATGTAATCTTGATTCTCGTCTTCCAATATCATTACTTCACGAATTCTCTTTCTTGAATGATAGCGAGTTTATCCTTAACGAGCGTCTTGAAAGCTTTTAAACTTAGGGTCTGCTCTTCTGTTGTTGTTGTGTTGTATGCTACTGAGGCTGAATAGGAAAAACAGTTCTTGAATTTTTTACTTCGATGAGTTCCAAAGTCTAGCTTATCTTTGGACCGCGTGTCTCGTAGGTGAATATCACGACGCTTTCTCAACTTATCATTTAAATACTTTGGCTCTCCCGTTCTCAATATCTTGTGCGTTGCGCATGTTAAATGTAGGCTTCTTCTCGCTTCCATCTTTAGCCAATGAAGTTTTTGAATGTAGGGACTTATATGACTTATATAGAGCACGGTACATAAAGTTCGTTCACGTTAAGAATATTTCTGACGTTTTAGTCGATCACGTCGTTCATTGGTCGGTCACATGAACACTGCCCTGTCAATGGCAAGACTTTCTTCTTTGTATTATTGAAATTGTATAAATTATGTGAAATACACACTTTTTAATAGTAGAACATATTAGAAAACTTCAATAAAATTGATTTATCTTTATCTACAGTCGTCTTGTACATATGTTTTGATTATTGATATTTACATGTGTAGGTATACAATTGTTCGCTAGACTACAGTAGTACACGGCCGCCATTACGGCTTGATATTCTAAACGTGAACGAACTTTACCAATAAAGTTAAAGCGAGGATATATCGATGGCTAACAGCCAATGAAACACAGCCATATAGACTCAAACATCTTACAAGCTTATCTACCTAATCGGGAAAATGTTTTAAATATGAAATCTATTTGTGAAATTTACGTGAAATTTAAAGCTGTGAAATATTTCAATTTTTCAACATTTTTGTTTAGCTGTTTTATACAGCTAAACAAAAATGTTGAAAAATTAACGCCCAATAAGTTCACGCCAAGCCACTGGGCGTTTTTCCGGACGTTTTACAAACATTTTGAGTGGGAAATTGTCTTTCCTTCTGTAAGTTATTCCAGCGCTGTGATTGGCTGGACGCTTGGCGCTTATATTTGAAATGGGTCATTATATGAATTCACATTCCTTTGTGTGTGCGACAGACGTGTTTTCATATTAGATGGTGGAAAATCTTCTACAGAAATTATGTTGTATTCTATTCTTTGTCCAAATACATTGAATATCAAATTGACTGATGATGAACATCACATGCATGTATTGCTTACCGCCGAAATGACAGCCGCCGATATTACGCATATTTGAGGTATTATCTAACAAAATTTTGTTCACACTTCTCAATAAAGAACCGATATAGACATCATTAGGTACTCATAAAATATGAAAACATGCAATAAAAATACCACAAAATCACTGATGATCAGATGCATTTCGAATATTTCACAACATTGAAATATTTCAAAAAAATAGATTTCATGAAAAAGTCCATCACTACCAGTAGGTAGCGACGACCTAGTTCCCTAGTTGCGCTTGCCCAGTAGCAGACGGCTGACTATTATATAGAACAAACTTTCTTTAATTACTGTCAAAATGTAACAATATAATTCGGTGTTATTTACCTACTCCAATGACCACGACGATTGCCCCGTGTTATCCAAGTGTCTCGTCGCAGCCGTCACAGACGCAAATCACATGCTTTTTGTTCGCTTTACTGTTAGGCTGAATGAAGAAATGATATAATTTGAAAGTTGAAATAGTTGAGACTCTTCAACTTATCACGGTTATTAAATGATGTAATGAGGTTCACTTGAAGTGACTCCAAATGCATCGGAACTGCGCTGGAAAAACGCGTCAACTACTGAACTCGTTGGGGAACAAACGCGTCAAACGACGTCAATACGAAAAAAGCTATTTTGTAATGCCAGAAGTGCCCAGTAAAATAAAATATTTTGAAACACTATGGGCCCCTTATTAACAAATACGTATATTATCCCTGTCCCTCCCTGCCCCCTTTACCCCCCCCCCCCCCACACACAATCACCTGAGTTCCATCCCGTTGGTTCGTAATCTTGAAGTAAACGCTATAACACTTTGGTTCTTGTGGAATTAAATATGTTAAAACATTGTCAAATAAAAGCAGAGTGAAGAGTAAGAGCAGCTCTGCTATCTCATTGGTTGACAGCTGTCATGTGACATTACTTGCCTCTCATGCTATTCGGTCTTGATCGAAAAAGCAGAGAGTAACTTCATAGTGTGTCCGGCGCTTTAAACATCAACTACAATGTTTGACTTCCTTTTGAACGAAGAGAATGATTAAACAAATGATCAACTACTGTAGTACACTACATTATTACTGACCAGGCTGTCCACTTTCACGCATTATTGAAACACGCTCGTACGCATTTGATACGAACATCATCATCATTATCGTCATTTTCTTCGCAATGGTTAGTAAATTGAGTGATGTTGCTGGACGCACGGCGGCGTGTAGTGTCACCGATGCACTCCGCAGGATCCGTCACAGCGAGTGGTCCCAGCCCTCGGCGCGGAATATCTTGTCATTAGCATCTTGTCGGGCACGTGCTGCGCTCGCTCATCTTGCCACACGACAGCAGAGAAGGCGACAGCACAGAACAACAGAAGACAACATGGAGGAAAGAGACGGGGAACGGGAGTAGAGTAACATTTTTACATTTTAACGTCGAAAAGTCGTTGATTTGAAGTGTTTTGTAGTTCAACCCGAACGTGTTTTGCTACTTTTGTGTTGAGAAGGCATCATTTGAATATATGTATTGCAAATTGACAGTGGCCAGGAATAACAGTACGTGTTACAGTGCGGTGACAGTGATGGAATAACAGTGAGGTGACAGTGGCGTTATTTAAGATTTCGGACCCCTCCGCAGGATATTTTTAGCCCCCACCTACTTTTTAAATTTAAATCGTTAAAAATATATTTTAGATACATCATAATATTTTCAATTATTATAAAGCGAGGCCACGCAGGCCCGGAAACAATTCGTATTTCACTGTAGAAATTAAAATTAGTGCCTTCTTGATTTAAAGATATATTTTGTTAGATTTGTTAGATTTTTTTGTACGTTTTCGTACTTCATATTACTACTATTTTCATTATAGATACTCGTATTTTTGCATTTCCATCTCAATTTTCGGGTCCCGAAGTGACTCCATTGTGATGTGAGTGTTGGAATAACCGTGACAGTGCAGTGACAGTGTTGGAATAACCGTGACAGTGCAGTGACAGTGTTGGAATAACCGTGCCAGTGCAGTGACAGTGTTGGAATAACCGTGACAGTGCAGTGACAGTGTTGGAATAACCGTGACAGTGCAGTGACAGTGTTGGAATAACCGTGACAGTGCAGTGACATTGCGCATGGAATACAGTGAAGTGCTATTGCATTATTTATGGAATACAGACCGTTGAACGTGTGTATTTCTTGTTAATTTGTGAGCCGGTCAAGATTGCAATCTCCAACCGGACGTCGATTGCTGATAAAGATGTTAATTCATGATTCACATTTACATATCTTCACTTTCACTTCGCAGACAATAACTGAAGAAGCCGTAAATCAGTTCGTTTATAACGCTTGAGATTGGTTCGATGAACAATCATATTCGCGGAGAGAAACAACAATAATCGGCCAGCAATGTGATGAAATGAGTGAAACTCCGCGATGTGGCAAGGATGTGAAGTGAGATGGTCGCGCACTACGCGGTTGCCATGGGAGACGAAGAAGATGACATCGACGTCGACTCGCTTGAGGTGAGCTCGTCACTCGGGAAACAATCACATTCAATCGGCAGCACGCGGATAATATTTCCATAACTTTTGTACCATTCAAGTAACGAAACATGGGAAACATAATTAGAGTAGCTAATATTTGTATAGTCAACCTTAGCAATATAAAACGATCTTATAAATGCAATATTTGTGCCCGAACTTGAAACTCTTGGAACATCTGAACCTAGTAAAATAAGTGTCTGTTCCGAAAACGAATACAATCCGCCTCGTTCACGACCCGCGGGGGGCTTGTGGGTCAATTTGGCCCCGACGGTAGTTTTTTGCAATTTGAAGGAATACAATCGTTTTCGTAAATCATGGATGAATTAATGGATTTTGAAAAAGATGACAGGGCGTGCCCTGTTTGCTTCCCAAAAGAGGCGCCGCCCTGCCTTCAACAATATAATTGAATCATACTCACTGCATCCCTGCCTCTAGGATGAGCGTTTCCATTAGATGTGCAGGCGACGGAGCTCGTGAGCGCCGCGACGCACGTGGACCTGCGCGACGGCGGGCTGGAATGTCTGCCCGACGCGCTGCTCTCCTGCGCAGGCGTGGAGGAGCTGCTGCTATGTTTCCATTAGATGTGTTCCCATGTGCAGGCGACGGAGCTCGTGAGCGCCGCGACGCACGTGGACCTGCGCGACGGCGGGCTGGAATGTCTGCCCGACGCGCTGCTCTCCTGCGCAGGCGTGGAGGAGCTGCTGCTGTCGCGCAACCAGCTGAGCGCTCCGGACAGCCTGCGCCTGCTGGCCCGGCTGCCGCGCCTGCGCACGCTGCATCTGCGCGACAACGCGCTGCGCAGTCTGCCCGCGCAGCTGCTGACCTTGACCTGGCTCGTGCAGCTCGACCTGTCAGACAACAGACTGGCAGCGCTCCCTGCGGACATCGCACTACTCACCAAGTAAGTCGCCAGCCATGTTGTGCTCCTCATATGCCTCATGATAGTTGTCCCCCCCCCCCCCCCCCCCCCCCCCCCCTATGTCCAGCTCTAGAGTAAGAGCAAGAGTTAAACATAATATTCTTCGATTTAAATGGGTTAAATTTAGAAAATCTGTCCTGCTGGGCAAAATGGAATGGCTCACATCCCACGCCTATTCTATGCCACCGATTGGTCAATGTCCAGGGTAAAGTACTACATTGATGGAAAACACAACATATTTCAGAAAATATCAGTAAATAAAATGTGACCGTATACAAATGGAATTGATCATTGTTTTGGAAGTGTATTTTTTCCGAAAAACTTGCCGCCCCAAAATTACACCAAAACGAAGTGACGCACGCCGTATGTTTTCATACGAGACGTCACAAGGGCGTAACAAGGGGGGGGGGGGGGGGGGGAGTGACGCACGCCGTATCACTTCATACCAGACGTCACAAGGGCGTAACAAGGGCGTAACAAGTGGGGGGGGGGGGGGGGGGGGGGGAGTGACGCACGCCGTATCACTTCATACCAGACGTCACAAGGGCGTAACAAGGGCGAAATCAGGGCTCATCTTAACAAAATAGCACAAATCGACAAATCATGTCGAAAACGTACCAAAATGCTTAAATGAATTCCAGACTTGCATTTGCTAATAAGTTCAATAAATTTACAATTTACCTATTCTTAAACCAATTTTTGGACTGTTTGTAATTTACAATTTCCAAAAATATTTACAGTGCAATCAACATTTTACCAAAACTAGTGTGTTTTTGGTAATGAGTTTTAATGACTAATGACCTTGATCCAACATTTACTCGGGTGATGCGCCCCTAAACCCCCTTGTTTTCCAGTGCTGTGGTTTTTCAAATATGATCAACATCTGCCCCCCCCCCCCCCCGCACCCCCCGAGATCATCCTGGATACGTCCTTGCGAGACGACAAGGAAATTAAGAATACCGTCCTGGATATGTTTTCTACACAGATACGTGACTCTGCTGACACATGCATATTTTCAAACAATACAATTACCAATACAAATGTTCGTTTTACGAATGTGCGAGCAAAGATGTTGGTGCGAGCCCTTGGCCACCCCCCAAGGTGTCTATAGAAGTTGGTTGCTACTTCTGTAGACACCTTGGCGAGCCCCCAATGATTTCTCCTGCGCAATGCTAAGGTCGGTGACAGGCAAAGATGAACCCGCGCCAGCATGGGCCGGCCTATACCTGGCAATGCTAAACAGGGTTCATCTTAGCCTGTCATCGACCATAGAGGAATCGCGTCTGTGTTCAAAATATTTGAACTATTCTTGATTGTAAAATTCATTGCATTCCACAAGTACCTGCTTACGTCACGTATGCTTTTGTATTTGTTATTTCACGTTCCGTTGGTTCTCGAACAGTTTTTACCATCTTTATCCAGCACTCTGAGGCTGTTTCACTCACTAATAAATAATAAACTGTGATCGCATATTTGAAGTGGTAGTTTCGTTCATTTGTCTTTGCTGAATATGTATGTATTCTTTTGGGCTGCCAAGGACCAAATCCAAAGCTCATTGAGATTTAAAGGCGAAGTAGTAAAAAATGGGATTTACAACAATGTTTTTGGGATTCAGCTTGTCAAACTCTATAAGATATCTGTTAGTAGCAAACAGTTCAAATGTTTACTTCCGGGCCAGTAATTGAGCGAGCGAAGCGAGCGTCTTCATTTCACTCTTTTAGCACGGACTGTTGTTTGTGTTTATTTTTTGTTTTCTTGGGGTTTGTTTCGTTATTGGCGATGTACTGGCCACACCTTGCCTCCGATCAAGCGGAAATTTTCCAACCATATTAAAAAGACTATCTCTTGTGGTAAATCTCTTGTGGTAAACCTCTTGTGAATGTTATCGTTGCGTGCACACATCCATGCTCGCTCGGCAACGCGTCACTCAGCGTTGAGTAGCAACGAAGTAGGAAGACGCTGCGTGCTGCTCTGATTGTATGAATGAACATTGTTCCGCGTGGTCTTGACACAATAGCAACCTCTCGACCTTCTGTTGTCGCCGACCTGCGTGCACACATCCATGCTCGCTCGGCAACGCGTCACTCAGCGTTGAGTAGCAACGAAGTAGGAAGACGCTGCGTGCTGATCTGATTGTATGAATGAACATTGTTCCGCGTGGTCTTGACACAATAGCAACCTCTCGACCTTCTGTTGTCGCCGACCTGCTTGCACACATCCATGCTCGCTCGGCAACGCGTCACTCAGCGTTGAGTAGCAACGAAGTAGGAAGACGCTGCGTGCTGATCTGATTGTATGAATGAACATTGTTCCGCCTGGTCTTGACACAATAGCAACCTCTCGACCTTCTGTTGTCGCCGACCTGCTTGCACACATCCATGCTCGCTCGGCAACGCGTCACTCAGCGTTGAGTAGCAACGAAGTAGGAAGACGCTGCGTGCTGATCTGATTGTATGAATGAACATTGTTCCGCCTGGTCTTGACACAATAGCAACCTCTCGACCTTCTGTTGTCGCCGACCTGCGTGCACACATCCATGCTCGCTCGGCAACGCGTCACTCAGCGTTGAGTAGCAACGAAGTAGGAAGACGCTGCGTGCTGATCTGATTGTATGAATGAACATTGTTCCGCGCGGTCTTGACACAATAGCAACCTCTCGACCTTCTGTTGTCGCCGACCTGCGTGCACACATCCATGCTCGCTCGGCAACGCGTCACTCAGCGTTGAGTAGCAACGAAGTAGGAAGACGCTGCGTGCTGATCTGATTGTATGAATGAACATTGTTCCGCGTGGTCTTGACACAATAGCAACCTCTCGACCTTCTGTTGTCGCCGACCTGCGTGCACACATCCATGCTCGCTCGGCAACGCGTCACTCAGCGTTGAGTAGCAACGAAGTAGGAAGACGCTGCGTGCTGATCTGATTGTATGAATGAACATTGTTCCGCGTGGTCTTGACACAATAGCAACCTCTCGACCTTCTGTTGTCCGACCTGCTTGCACACATCGATGCTCGCTCGGCAACGCGTCACTCAGCGTTGAGTAGCAACGAAGTAGGAAGACGCTGCGTGCTGATCTGATTGTATGAATGAACATTGTTCCGCGTGGTCTTGACACAATAGCAACCTCTCGACCTTCTGTTGTCGCCGACCTGCTTGCACACATCCATGCTCGCTCGGCAACGCGTCACTCAGCGTTGAGTAGCAACGAAGTAGGAAGACGCTGCGTGCTGATCTGATTGTATGAATGAACATTGTTCCGCGTGGTCTTGACACAATAGCAACCTCTCGACCTTCTGTTGTCGCCGACCTGCGTGCACACATCCATGCTCGCTCGGCAACGCGTCACTCAGCGTTGAGTAGCAACGAAGTAGGAAGACGCTGCGTGCTGATCTGATTGTATGAATGAACATTGTTCCGCGTGGTCTTGACACAATAGCAACCTCTCGACCTTCTGTTGTCGCCGACCTGCTTGCACACATCCTCACTGACGTACTACTACATGGGTTATCGGGACTGTTTCATGGTTGTGTTGTTGTGTGAGCTACGAGCGGATAACAAGTAGCAATTCGACTTTCGAGTGTACACATGCCTTTTTCATTTTTTTTAAATATATATTTTACTTTTGGTTTTCACCTAGAGGTATTTAGATTTTCACGTGAATTTTTATTTTAATTTTTATATTTTCTTATATTTAATATTTTTTTTAAATTTTGTATTTGTTTTTTGTATTTTTACTTTTTTTTAATTTTTTTTAAATGTGTTTAATTTTATGTGATATATTTTTTTATGTAATTTAAAAAAACAATTTATGTGATCTTGGATTTTAGTTTCTTTATTACATTTATTTTTTTATTATATTATTATTATTTATTTTATTTTTTTACTTAGTTTTTCATATATTAGTTAAATATTCTATATTTTTGTGTAATGTTTTTATTTTCTTGATGTAAGGAGTATGCACGTGATCTGTGATTTTGATTTTTGGCCGCCATGACGGGTATATCAAGCCTATAAGGCTCTAGCTTGTTGAGAGCTTTATTTTGTCTAAATAGTTTAAAAGCTATATCTTTAGGGCAACTGACAGTGATATTTGACATTATTCATGTTAAAGCTGTCTGCATTTATGTCAGAAACATACATTCAGGCATTTATTTAATTGATACTCCTCTTAAAATAGATGCAGTGGTCAGCATGGCCAGCGAAATTTGACACGTACCTTCTGGAAAATGTAACGTTGTAATTAATCAAAATCCATTATCATTGATTGAATAGTGAATAGTCTAACTAGGGATAACATTTGAACAAGAAAGCAGACGTAAAAGAGTAGACAAATACTAAAATATACAATTTAAAAACTGGCTGTCACGTTTGACTTTTGTTTTTTTGGGACTGTCATGGCGAAATTTAGGCGGTTAAGAAGGCCATGAGCTTTCTCGTGCGAGTATTCAAGTCGATTGCACGTTTTCTTCTTAATAGTAGATAAGGTCGCACTGTTCTGCAGCTACTCTTATGGCGACGGATGAATGATTGATGATGATTGGGAGATGATGGGGAAGAATAGGTAAGAATGGAAGGTGGGAAGGAGGCGGTCGTGACCCATTACTTTAATTTGTTATATTTTTCGTGTTTTGGTTTCACGTTTTGTAGGTAGATATGTGATTATTCTAATGTTGAATTTTTTCTTTTTCATTTGATTTTTTTTCCTTATTTGTAATGTTTTTGATTTGCACTGCTCTTCCTCCGCTCAACTCACATCCACCTCCCCTCGTCTTGGGCCCGAAGACCTGAAGATGCGCAGGCGCGTCGCGTGGAGGAGTGACGTCATCACCGGATCCACACTGTCACGGAGCATGCGCAATGGCGGGGTGTCACGGAGCATGCGCACATCGTCTGCATCTTCCGAACCCTAGAGGCAGTAGCCAGGATCTATTCTCTCATTCCTCACAGACACAGTTATATTTAATTATTCCCTTTAAAATGTCAGCATTACAAATAAGACTAGTTGGTTGAAGTCATAGAGTTTAGAGTTTTGAGCTCTGGCGCAACTTCGATGTTGGTGTGGGGGGAACGGGGAGGGGGGGGGGGGGCAGGGCTAATGGGCCCGAAAATGTAGATTCAATAATTACCCACATAGCCAAAAATATAGATAATCGATAGTAATGAAAATAGTAGTAATTGATCAAATCAGCCATAATGTGTGTAAATCGCGTTAAAATGCACTAAATTCTTGAGTGAAATTGAAAAGAGTCCGGTTCGTACGGCCCGGACCGAGGTCATCGTTCTCCCGGACCCGCGTATTGTTGTGAGGCCCTTCTGCCGATCTCCTTCTACAAACCTATACATTACGTTTACTTCATAAATCCACAGCACGAAACTGGGATTTTGAATAATTGAAAAAGTGTTGATAAAGTATTTAAATATTAACACAAGACATGCAGATAGTATTAAAGATGTTTACGATATAGGCAACTATAAGTAGAGCCCTTAAAAAATATCCTGCGGGGGGGGGGGGGGGATCTTAAGTTTCGCCACTGCGATAGTTTTGAGCGAAGAATCATTGGCATTGACTCCCGCCCTTATGATTGTTTTTAAAAAAGTATATAATTAGAATTTTAATGAATGGGACTTTTTTACACTAGCATTTAACATTACTGTCGGTGTTACTAAATAATGTCCAACACAATTCGCTCCGTACTTGTATTCTGCTGGAGATCCGGGGTTCGATTCCCGCGTCCTTCCTGACTGGGGAATTTCCTCAGTCGACAGGCAAATGCTGGGAAGGTTTACATTACTAATAGGCTACGACCACATCCTTACCCCCTTCCGTCATTACCTAACTCTTCACCATCATCTCCCAATCATCATCATACCTAACATTTATCCGTCGCCGTAAGAGTAGCTGCAGAACAGCGCGCGACGCTAAACACTACAAAAAAGAGTAGAATGAGTATAGTTACATTTTGAACACAATTTCAACATTGAATTCCTCTCATTACTTTTAGACCATTTGTACGAGGCAATCACGCAATCACTAATGGTCCTTTCCTTCATCTTCAACAAATAACATTTCTGCGAGAAAGACGAAGGGAAAGTCTTCCAATACAATTTCAGTCTGCTAACTTTTAAACGATTGATTATGACTATGCCATGGCAACAACATAATATGACAATCCTAGAAAGAATATTAATTAATGGTTTTAGCAGAGTATTAAAAACTAGGCCTAAATGTTTCGTGTAGTCTTACCTTACAACTAGGTACTTAATTCATTATTGTTCATAATCATTCGGAATTTAAATACCTCATTTTTCATAAATAAACACAATTTATTTCTGATTTCATTCATTTCCACATGATTTCCATATCCTATTAAATACTAAAAGTTTTACTTTTAAAACTGTGAACCATTAATACAAACTACAAAATGTTTGAACAATAATCTTGAAATGTTGTCTATGGTTCGCTCTGCAGTTGCAACGCAAGCTGCTGGATTGGAGTGTAATGTTGCTGAGAACGCTTCATCGCGCCCTCCAATAAGCGTGTCTCCTGCACACACAAAGCTGACATCAAGTTCCTCTCGCTTGCGCAATCGCTGCTCTAAGTGCGAAACTTTCTTCACAATCACCACCTAGTTACAAGATAAGCTTCCGTCATAACACGACACTATTTCCACCAAGAATTCAAGAAAAAACATGCATTTCCTAAAATCATCATTGTTCTTCAGATCTTGCAACACCATTTTGAATCAACACTTGTTAAAATGAGTTAATAATTACTTTCCGTTGTTTTCATTCGGCTCTTCTTGTTACGTGAGAGTGGCGCCCCTTGGGCCGTGACGTGGTCAGCGCCTTGTGAATGTGAACACGCGCCAGTGATGCTCGGGCGCTTGCGGCAAGAACCTCGACGTGCTTTTGTCTTTTACGTAGCGCGTACAAGTGGTAGAGTTTCATTTGTGTTGTGTTGTGTTTTTCATTGTGTTTTCATTGTGCTGTGCTGTGGAATACATTTTATTGCTATTCGGTGAGTCTTCCACTTTTTTAACTGTCTGTCTTGGTTCTAGATTTAGGGTTGATTTTTAAATGCCCATCTACTTTGCTATGGCAACAACCCCTGGTTACTATGGTAACAGGCATCAATCTTTTTATTTGCTGGGTAGGGGGAGGCAATTTTTGAGTACGAAATGGTAGGTATGATATAAAATAAGGAAATTATAAATCAAGACAAATAAAACTTAAAATTACTTATTTAGGTATTTACTGAAATCCTCTGTCCCCCAGTTAGATTTTGGTCAAGGTATGACCAAATATGAGCAGATGTCAGTTATATCTTTTTTTAAAAGTCTTATAGCAAAAGCGGCGATATTTAAATTTCACATCCTTAGCAATTCGTCCGGCATTGTTCAGAGCGTTTATCGTACAAGATGGACATTGAGGTTGGTTAGTCGAAGAACCTCCGAGCGCAAAAGTGTAACTGGGCACTTTAATAATAATAACCATCCTCACCTAGGATACTGGACATTACCTAACAATTCGAGCGAGAGTTGTTACGTCGGCAATATAGTTCAAAACTGGCCCCATTGAGGTCTATTTTAGAAAATTTTCCCAACTCCATTCTGATGGAATCCCGTCACGACCAAAAGTCTAGCATAGGGCTTGGTAGAATAGGTCTAGACTTGGTCGAATAGCCACTTCGATTTTCAAAATTTTAAATACTCTTGAAAACAACCTAAGTCTGTCCTAAATACTTTACCAATTGGGCTGAAAATGTGCAATATATATGAGGTAATGTTGGTCTTGATCACCATGCAAAATATGAAATTAATCGGAATATTTTGATTAATCGATCAATCGGAATGTTTTTTACATTGATAGTTAAAGACTGAAGCGTCTCAAACGAATCAACCGTCGCTTTGGCCGGTAGAATGTGAGAGTTCTGCATCGTGTTTCTGTATCTTCGGGATACATTCCTGTCGTAGCTTCGCAATCGCTTGTTATCATTGGACAATTTACAACGGTCTCCTTCTTCATTGAAGATTGCTCTTGGTAATGAGGGAAATTAATATTTTATTGATACTTCTGTTGATTGAGCGAGCGAAGCGAGCGACTCCATTTGGCTCTTTTAGCACGGACCTCTGTTTTTTTTTTTGTTTTTTTTTTTGTTTTTGTTTTTGTATGCTAAAGGAAGCAATAGAAGTCGCACCGTTTCACCGATCGACCTGAAATTTTGCACACATGTAAAGACAACCTTCTCTGTTTGCAGACCCAATTTTTTTTTGAAATCCATCCATTGGTTCATTGTTAAAATAAGTATCTCCTGATAGCCTAAAAAATGAAAATGGTCTTCGAGAAATGTGATCAAACTCATATTTAGCATGGTCAGTAAGACCAACAATGTCACTTATTTTACCAATTTTCAGCCGAATCTGTCAAGAAAGTATGCACTTATTGACATTTTTAATAGCTGTCAGAAATGAAACATTGAAAATGAATGTCTTTCCAATGCAACTGAATCTGATTTGCTTTAGGTACAAGAGTGTTTTGATGGTATGTACACTTTTTTAGTGAAAAGCAGATATTTTTATGTGTATTGAGTTGATCAAATTTGAATAATTCAATTTGGATCATAGTTTCCAACAAATCATTTCGAGTTTTTAAGGACCTTGATTGTCTTTTCGTCAATTCGTAGTTCTGATGGCCGTGCCTCCCGTGTTTCTACTTGGCTGATTTTGCATCCAGGAGGGATTAGAAACATAAGCTCACATTTCAATAATATCATTGAGTGGCGTTTGTTCTCTTCTAGCGTTCACACGTCATTCCAAATCTCTCCTGCATTGTGCTTCTTTTCGTTGATAATTTTGGCAATTTGGTGTACTTTGTGAAGGTATTAGTAAAATTGAATCGCTTTTAAAGCATAGATATTAGGTATCTACAGTTTTTGTCCAGGGGATTGATTATTTCAAATTATTTTCTTCTTGGAAACGTTGGGTTTATTCCGTTTCTGAGCTTCTGTCTAGCCTGACATTTCCTTGAAGGTTAGGTATATCTCGGATTACACATTAATGGTGGTCATACAATGACACATTGTTTTATATTGATTCAGTGGATCGTAGTTTGCTTTCAGTTTGACTTAAAATAATGTTTTCTGTGTGTTAACGAACGCATATTCGGTTAATGTTTGCGCACGTGTCGTGCTCGCTCATTCAACGCGTTACACAGAGCGTTTTCCTAGTTATTTTGTTGATCATTTAATAAACACCATTTTCTTACGTTTGACTTCACATAATATTTCCCAGGTGAATAGTATAGGTACATTATTGATATCGCATTTACCTATATTTGTAAAATTCGTCTCATTGGATGAAATAAATTGTATCATGGCCGACTCTAAAAAGAGTTGAGAGGGGAATGTTACTCAATAGAAAACAGAATTTCGTAAGTCAACAAATTATCCAAATATATTTTGATAATGTGTTCTTTTTGGTAGCGTAAACTATAAAAATCGTGTACCTATTTTAAATTACTGTCAAAATGTAAAACAAAATCAACTGGTTTTCCAGGCAGGGCTTGCGAGGAATTAGGAAGTTTGTGATAGCAGACCGTGACAGAACAGTGCGTTGGTAACCTTGTGGGAGGGGGGGGGGGGGGCAGTGTCAGCTCCCCGTACTGAAATAATTTGCCAATAAAATGCTTCAAATAAAATCACTGAAAGCCATTTCTTCTGTTCGTTGACGGTTCAAACCCCTGAACACGAATAATTTCTTATATTCAATATTCTTCTTTTTCTATCATTCTGTTACCCGGGAATGCTTGTAGTTTACTTTAATGAAATACCAAGAGGGTCAACGGCTTAACGTCCCATCCGAAGGACGGTGTGACATTCACAGCACGGGCCTCCACAACCCGCGCCGTCGAGAGACTGATAACAGGTGGAGGGAGGTCGTCATACTAACCCCCTAACACCCCAGTCTCTCTGAGATTGTCTGATTATAGCAAATTATAGTCATTGTATGAAATGTAAAAGAACAACAATAATAGGATATTGTCAGCCAGAAAACGTAGGACTTACTTGTATTGTATTGGAACCCAACGGCCGGTGTATTGGATACCTCGGTTCTCTTCAGATCACCGAGGTTAAGCAACATTGAGCGCGGTCAGCAGTTGGATGGGTGACCATTCAACTCTGTCCTGCTAGTTGCTGCCGTTGAGCCAGAGAGACTGTGGTGTTTGGGGGTTAGTGTAACGACACCGCTCCACCTGTTATCAGTCTCTCGACGGCACGGGCTGTGGAGGCCCGTGCAGCGTCCTTGTGATGGGACGTTAAGTTGGCCCCCTTTGTATCTTTCATAGGAGTCATCATAGGTTTCATCGTACCGGGTTTCCACTCCGCCCTTTACTATATTACATTCTCACCTCGGCTCTGTTGAGATGGATTAATATTAATACATAAACCTGGTGTCACGTGACTTGAGCTCGGGAGCTGCCCGTGAACAATAAGGAAGAGCCGAGCGTCAGGAAGGAAATCCATGAGCCTTCGGAGATCTGACACGTGACCTGCTTGCGCGCGCACCGTGACTCATCCGATGTGGCAACGCATGCGCATCCTTGGTCAATATCACTTTCCTTCATCGTTCTGAACACAAACCTCGTCAGGACCGGCGCTAGGGGGCGTGAGGCGAGGTCCAGGGGGCGCATGTGACCTCATGTCATTGGGGCATGCGCATCCTTGGTCAATATCACTTTCCTTCATCGTTCTGAACACAAACCTCGTCAGGACCGGCGCTAGGGGGCGTGAGGCGAGGTCCAGGGGGCGCATGTGACCTCATGTCATTGGGGCATGCGCATCCTTGGTCAATATCACTTTCCTTCATCGTTCTGAACACAAACCTCGTCAGGACCGGCGCTAGGGGGCGTGAGGCGAGGTCCAGGGGGCGCATGTGACCTCATGTCATTGGGGCATACTAGCACAGACAACTA
Organism: Leuctra nigra; assembly: GCA_934045905.1. Taxonomy (NCBI): domain Eukaryota; kingdom Metazoa; phylum Arthropoda; class Insecta; order Plecoptera; family Leuctridae; genus Leuctra; species Leuctra nigra. The sequence continues at coordinate 64,925,861 of OW203761.1, read as the reverse complement.
CTAGGCATATAGTTTTGAAAATTCACGTTCAAAATAGAAGAAAATATCACGAACCAAAAGCTTATATACATTCCAGGACTTCGTGAATTACGCGGCAATGGACGGTCGGTAGGAGAACGGTACGGATTGGCAGCAACTGTTTTTTCAGATTCCCGATAACCTTCTTTCTTGTAACCTTCCTTTTTGTCTGTTATCGTGGAACAAGATTTTTTTGTTTGGCGATTTTGTGATAATTTGTAAAATTGATTAAAAAAAATAAGGTATTTTCAGAGGATTTCTTCTGTTTTGGGAGTTTTGGGGACGTCTCGTCTCCGGTAATGACACGTTTCAAAAAGTTTTCACCGTCATTTTGCCATTTCAAGAAGTTGCTGACAAACCAAAGCCGGTGTTTTTTTCTCGGTCAAAAGTCTCTGAACAAACTGGGCAGCCACTCGTCCCATCTGCAAGTTTTCAGTTAAAATGTGTTCGCATGGTTAGTTAGGAACTTCTTGAAAGTGCAAATGACGATACAAACTTTTTAAAACGTGTCATGACCGGAGAAGAGACGTCCACAAACCCCCAAAAATTAAGAGACCCTCGGAAGAGACCTTATTTTTGACCAAACAAAAAAATCTTGTTCCACGTAACTTCACAATAAAGAAGGTTATCGGGAATCTGAAAAACAGTTGTGCTCAGGAAGAGTCAAGCTAACAATGTTGCCAATCCTTACAGTTCTCCTACCGTTCATTGCCGCGCAATTCATAAAATCCTGGACCTTTTTGTACAGCGCGTACTATACAAAAAACACAAAAATTTAAACTCTGGTGTTGTTATAAAAATTGCACCAAATAAGTAGATTAACTTTGATATAGATAGATTAATCGGGAGCTTCGCCCCCGTACCTCCAATCTCTCGCTTATATTTTTAAAATTGGCTTGTTATTATTACCGTATTCTATGTCTTCTCTAGGATACCTGATACTGAAGCAACTTTTCATAATAACATTTTTCCAGTACCACAATTTTTATTAAGATGGTGTATTCCCTTATTGATTGCCTATTCCCCTACTGCCATTACTAACGTAACTATCATTTTTCTTATGTTTTATACCCTGTATGTGTTGTCTTGTCTACAGTCTACAGGAGCTACGTGTAGAGCGCAATGTGCTACACTGTGTTATGTGTTGTCTACAGTCTACAGGAGATACGTGTAGAGCGCAATGTGCTGCACTGTGTAATGTGTTGTCTACAGTCTACAGGAGCTGCGTGTAGAGCGCAATGTGCTACACTGTGTTATGTGTTGTCTACAGTCTACAGGAGCTACGTGTAGAGCGCAATGTGCTACACTGTGTAATGTGTGTTGTGTCTACAGTCTACAGGAGCTACGTGTAGAGCGCAATGTGCTGCACTGTGTAATGTGTTGTGTCTACAGTCTACAGGAGCTACGTGTAGAGCGCAATGTGCTGCACTGTGTAATGTGTGTTGTGTCTACAGTCTACAGGAGCTGCGTGTAGAGCGCAATGTGCTACACTGTGTAATGGTTGTGTCTACAGTCTACAGGAGCTACGTGTAGAGCGCAATGTGCTGCACTGTGTTATGTGTTGTCTACAGTCTACAGGAGCTACGTGTAGAGCGCAATGTGCTGCACTGTGTATTGTGTTGTGTCTACAGTCTACAGGAGCTACGTGTAGAGCGCAATGTGCTACACTGTGTAATGTGTGTTGTGTTGTCTACAGTCTACAGGAGCTACATGTAGAGCGCAATGTGCTGCACTGTGTAATGTGTGTTGTGTCTACAGTCTACAGGAGCTACGTGTAGAGCGCAATGTGCTGCACTGTGTAATGTGTGTTGTGTCTACAGTCTACAGGAGCTACATGTAGAGCGCAATGTGCTACACTGTGTTATGTGTTGTCTACAGTCTACAGGAGCTACGTGTAGAGCACAATGTGCTGCACTGTGTAATGTGTTGTGTCTACAGTCTACAGGAGCTACGTGTAGAGCGCAATGTGCTACACTGTGTAATTTGTTGTCTACAGTCTACAGGAGCTACGTGTAGAGCGCAATGTGCTACACTGTGTAATGTGTTGTGTCTACAGTCTACAGGAGCTACGTGTAGAGCGCAATGTGCTACACTGTGTAATGTGTGTTGTGTTGTCTACAGTCTACAGGAGCTACGTGTAGAGCGCAATGTGCTACACTGTGTAATGTGTGTTGTGTTGTCTACAGTCTACAGGAGCTACGTGTAGAGCGCAATGAGCTACACTGTGTAATGTGTGTTGTCTTGTCTACAGTCTACAGGAGCTACGTGTAGAGCGCAATGTGCTGCACTGTGTAATGTGTGTTGTGTCTACAGTCTACAGGAGCTACATGTAGAGCGCAATGTGCTACACTGTGTAATGTGTGTTGTGTCTACAGTCTACAGGAGCTACATGTAGAGCGCAATGTGCTACACTGTGTAATGTGTGTTGTGTCTACAGTCTACAGGAGCTACGTGTAGAGCGCAATGTGCTACACTGTGTAATGTGTGTTGTGTCTACAGTCTACAGGAGCTACGTGTAGAGCGCAATGTGCTACACTGTGTAATGTGTGTTGTCTTGTCTACAGTCTACAGGAGCTGCGTGTAGAGCGCAATGTGCTACACTGTGTAATGTGTGTTGTGTCTACAGTCTACAGGAGCTACATGTAGAGCGCAATGTGCTACACTGTGTAATGTGTGTTGTGTCTACAGTCTACAGGAGCTACGTGTAGAGCGCAATGTGCTACACTGTGTAATGTGTTGTCTACAGTCTACAGGAGCTACGTGTAGAGCGCAATGTGCTGCACTGTGTAATGTGTGTTGTGTCTACAGTCTACAGGAGCTACGTGTAGAGCGCAATGTGCTACACTGTGTAATGTGTTGTCTACAGTCTACAGGAGCTACGTGTAGAGCGCAATGTGCTGCACTGTGTAATGTGTGTTGTGTCTACAGTCTACAGGAGCTACGTGTAGAGCGCAATGTGCTACACTGTGTAATGTGTTGTCTACAGTCTACAGGAGCTGCGTGTAGAGCGCAATGTGCTGCACTGTGTAATGTGTGTTGTGTCTACAGTCTACAGGAGCTACGTGTAGAGCGCAATGTGCTGCACTGTGTAATGTGTGTTGTGTCTACAGTCTACAGGAGCTACGTGTAGAGCGCAATGTGCTGCACTGTGTAATGTGTGTTGTGTCTACAGTCTACAGGAGCTACGTGTAGAGCGCAATGTGCTGCACTGTGTAATGTGTGTTGTGTCTACAGTCTACAGGAGCTACGTGTAGAGCGCAATGTGCTACACTGTGTAATGTGTGTTGTGTCTACAGTCTACAGGAGCTACGTGTAGAGCGCAATGTGCTACACTGTGTAATGTGTTGTCTACAGTCTACAGGAGCTACGTGTAGAGCGCAATGTGCTGCACTGTGTAATGTGTGTTGTGTCTACAGTCTACAGGAGCTACGTGTAGAGCGCAATGTGCTACACTGTGTAATGTGTTGTCTACAGTCTACAGGAGCTGTTTGTAGAGCGCAATGTGCTGCACTGTGTAATGTGTGTTGTGTCTACAGTCTACAGGAGCTGCGTGTAGAGCGCAATGTGCTGCACTGTGTAATGTGTGTTGTGTCTACAGTCTACAGGAGCTACGTGTAGAGCGCAATGTGCTGCACTGTGTAATGTGTGTTGTGTCTACAGTCTACAGGAGCTACGTGTAGAGCGCAATGTGCTGCACTGTGTAATGTGTGTTGTGTCTACAGTCTACAGGAGCTACGTGTAGAGCGCAATGTGCTGCACTGTGTAATGTGTTGTCTACAGTCTACAGGAGCTGCGTGTAGAGCGCAATGTGCTACACTGTGTAATGTGTGTTGTGTTGTCTACAGTCTACAGGAGCTACGTGTAGAGCGCAATGTGCTACACTGTGTAATGTGTGTTGTGTCTACAGTCTACAGGAGCTACGTGTAGAGCGTTATGTGCTGCACTGAGTAATGTGTTGTCTACAGTCTACAGGAGCTGCGTGTAGAGCGCAATCTGCTACACTGTGTAATGTGTGTTGTGTCTACAGTCTACAGGAGCTGCGTGTAGAGCGCAATGTGCTGCACTGTGTAATGTGTGTTGTGTCTACAGTCTACAGGAGCTACGTGTAGAGCGCAATGTGCTGCACTGTGTAATGTGTGTTGTGTCTACAGTCTACAGGAGCTACGTGTAGAGCGCAATGTGCTGCACTGTGTAATGTGTGTTGTGTCTACAGTCTACAGGAGCTACGTGTAGAGCGCAATGTGCTGCACTGTGTAATGTGTGTTGTGTCTACAGTCTACAGGATCTGCGTGTAGAGCGCAATGTGCTGCACTGTGTAATGTGTGTTGTGTCTACAGTCTACAGGAGCTACGTGTAGAGCGCAATGTGCTACACTGTGTAATGTGTGTTGTGTCTACAGTCTACAGGAGCTACGTGTAGAGCGCAATGTGCTGCACTGTGTAATGTGTGTTGTGTCTACAGTCTACAGGAGCTACGTGTAGAGCGCAATGTGCTGCACTGTGTAATGTGTGTTGTGTCTACAGTCTACAGGAGCTACGTGTAGAGCGCAATGTGCTGCACTGTGTAATGTGTGTTGTGTCTACAGTCTACAGGAGCTGCGTGTAGAGCGCAATGTGCTACACTGTGTTATGTGTTGTCTACAGTCTACAGGAGCTACGTGTAGAGCGCAATGTGCTGCACTGTGTAATGTGTGTTGTGTCTACAGTCTACAGGAGCTACGTGTAGAGCGCAATGTGCTGCACTGTGTAATGTGTGTTGTGTCTACAGTCTACAGGAGCTACGTGTAGAGCGCAATGTGCTACACGAGCTGCCCGCCACGCTGAGTCGTCTACTCTGCTTGAAGGCGCTTCTGGTCGCTTGTAATTCTCTCCGAGAGCTTCCCGTCTTTCTTCTGGCCATGCGGGCGCTCTCAATACTGGTGAGTCGATTGTGTCTCGGTCTTACTCGGGCTATGCTCGTAATCAGATATCCAGGGGCCCTATTCTGGAACTGTTGAATTCCCAGTTCTGATGGAATTCGATGGGGCGATGCCAAGCTAGGACGACAGGATCGGCCCCTTTGGCGCTAGCGTCGAGGCTGTACTTTTCAAATCAACGTATTTCTTACCCCACAGTCCGTATTTTCATGTTATATTATAAGAATTCATGTTGATATTGGTTATTTAGCGAAAGAGTGGATAATTATTAGAAATTATAGTGTAATAATGATATTTTGGTCATGTAATGACAGCTCACAGAATTATTTTTGTTTCCAGTGCTTTCTTCAACTGACTCACTGCTTAATGGAATTGTGTAACTTTCAATTAAAACAATTGAGAGGGTGTCGCCTCAGATTGAAATAGAATTTGCTTTAGATATTGCACTATCTTCTTATTTTTACACATTTTATTATACTAGAGTAAAAAATCTTTGTATCTAAACAGTAAGTACATCTTCTTACGGCTGTCAAAATAAAGTTTCGCGAGTTTTAATTTTGAGTGGCACGAACAGCTTACTTCACACTTAGCACAGCCCCGATGGCAGCACCCTAGCGGGAGATAGTTTGGCTAGTGCCCTATTCCTTGCAATGTTAATCCTTATGGCCGTGACCGGATTCCCTTTGAATGGAATTGGGAACTTGTTCTTGAATATACCTCCAGTAATGATTGCAGACATTTTTCAGAGGGGGCAAATCGATGTATGAACAAAATAATATACAAGTAATTATTTTAGAATCTGAAAATTAACAACGGGAAACACTTTTCCACCAATACAATACGCATGAAATCAATAAGGGGGGGGGGGGGGGGGGGGGGGGGTTCCTATAGCTATACGCCGGTTTGGGGTGCCAGCCCTGGGGAAATGTGCATTTCTCATGGATGTAAGAACTTTTAAGCTTTCCCCCAAAAATGTTTGCATTTGCTAGGGTGATATTCGGATGGAAACTTAATTGAGCGAGCGACTCCTTTTGGCTCTTTTGGCACGGACCTCTGTTTTTTTATATTACTGATATGCTCTACAGGTTACAGTTCTTCTTTGATCGAGCTGAAATTTTGCACACATGTGCGGACTATTTCTGGGCTTTGCAGACCTTTTTATTAAATCCGCTGATTGGTTCAATTTGTTTTTAGATATATTCTGTTTGGTTGGTCCGATAAATTTGAAATTTTGACAATAGTCATTACGACCATCATTGTCCCCAATCTTACAAAGTTTTAGCAACATTTTAGGTATTTTTGCCAATTTTCAGACTTATCTGCGATTCTCTTCCAAAGTTATTGGTATTTTAAGGACATTTTGTTCTATATTCTTGAAATATTTACGAATTTATGCCAGGAATTTTAATTATTATATCAGTGCCATGTTGATGCTTCCGTTCCAAGGCCAGGGCTGTAGAGCAGAGTCTCACAAATGCATACTGATCAAATCGCTTGCAGTACGTAGGCTAGCTCCCCAACGCGTCACACAGAGGGTCTGACTTGGAACACAATGGCGCCGTGGACTGCAAATGTTCAATCTCTTCTCCTGCTAACCGATGACATGACCATGTGCTCCAGGATCTCCAAGGCAACTGCATCGAAGGAAGCAAGTTGCCTGCCTGTGGCGACGACGCAAGTCTTCTGGGCAAAGTCAATCTCAGAGCCAACCTGCTCAAGGGGAACATCATCCTCGGAAACTATGGGGTAAGACATTCTACTTTATATTTTTATTTTCATCAAAAATAGGTACACTCAAACCAATTAAAACCGGTATTTAGCACAAAACGTATTGACTGCTGGGCAGATTCCTTGACAATCAATCCTTGTCTTGTCACTATCAATGAAATCAGAGCTCACCTACTAGAGTGAGATAATGCATTAGTACAGACTTCATGGGATGATGCCATCGAACCTTTATCAGACATCCTTTTCCTTCCGAGGTACCGTTATTATTGTTCGAGTGAACATATGAAATTATAATATTCTCTCCCCTTTATGAAAACATGTGTCGGGGAGATTATTGCTGAATTGAGAAAAAGTATTGAAATTATATTAAACTAAACTACACTAAACATATTATACTAAAGATGGAGATAAGAGACATCGGATATTGGAAGAGAAGAGATATCGGATAAGTAAACATATTGCATGAAAAGGCTGTAGGAAGCATAAAACATCAGTGAGTAATTCAGCTGCATGGACTGACATTGCTGTTTATTCTACTCAAGAAGTACTACTGAATGATATTAGCTGGGATGAGACATCATTTACTACCTTTATTTATGATGAAATAATTGAGAACAATCCTTTTTCAAAGCTTAGTCACCTACATCTTAGAGAAACACACCAAACTTCGACAAATATTGGCCCACAAAAGGTGCTTTTGACCATTGGCAACGATTCTTTGTTTGGGATTCGCAAGTTGGTCGACGATGTATGCTGACAAAGCACGCCGCCGCGTTCTTATATACCGGCAGCGCGATTGTGTAAGCTTCACTCCGAGTTGGACGAGCATCGTCTAATCTCGTCCATCGTCCATCTCCTAGATGCTGAGTGTGTAAATCACTTTAGAGATGGGGTCCGTCTTACTCTGGCTAGAGGTGTAGGACTCCATCTCTAAAGTGAGTTACACACTCAGCATCTAGGAGATGGACGATGCTCGTCCAACTCGGAAGTGAAGCTTATACACAATCGCGGCAGGTCAAAAGCTTCACCCGTCCGGCTGAGATCGTCTTACATTTCACCAGATTGCAGGGAAACCTGACAGTACTACAATATTCTTCTGATCTAGTCATATACATGATCCAATCGCAAACATAAGTAATTGAGCGAGCGAAGCGAGCGTCTCCTTTTGGCTCCTTTGGCACGGACCTCTGTTTTTTTTTTTTTTTTTTTTGTTTTTGGCTGCTAATAGCCGATACACAGGTCGCACCGTTTCACCGATCGATCTGAAATTTTGCACACATGTAAAACCAACCTTCTCTGTTTGCAGACCCTAATTTTTTTGAAATCCATTCATTGGTTGAAATTTAAATAAACATCTCCTGATAGGCTGAAAAATGAAAATGGACTTCGACAAATGTGATCGACCTTATATTTTGCATGGTCATTAGGACCAACATTGTCTCTTATTTTACAAATTTTCAGCCAAATCCTCCCATTGGTTAAAATTTAAAAAAATATTTCATGTGCTTTTTGAAATTTAATCCAGAACCGTTTGACCGATCAACTTAAAAATTTGCATGGTCATCGGGTCCAACATTATCTGTATTTTTGACAATTTTCAGACTAAACTGTGTTTAAATTCAAAAGTTATCGACAGTTTAAGGATATTTTGCGTGTTGGCTATCATATTTCTCGAATTTCATATTTCACGGAATCTTTGAATCTTCACTTCAAAGTTGTTAGAGCAAAAACTTTCAAACGTATTATGAAACTGATATGACCGTTTAACATTTTTTTGAACGAGATCCTGTGATTTTTGGAAATTAACAAGGAATCGTTCAATCATAAAGGTTCAATCGATCAACTTAAAACTTTGCGTGGTTATTGGGACCAATATTTTAGGAATTGTTGGAGATTTTCATACAAATCTGTGACGAAATTCAAGAATTATTGGCTTTTAAGGACATTTTCGATAAACATAATTTCGGTTCGAGGTGTTGCGCGTTATCCGTGCTCGCTCATCAACGCGTTACTCAGAGCGTTTTCCTAGTAATAATTGAGCGAGCGAAGCGAGCGTCTCCTTTTGGCTCTTTTGGCACGGACCTCTGTTTTTTTTTTTTTTTTTTTGTTTTTGTTTTTGGCTGCTAATAGCCGATACACAGGTCGCACCGTTTCACCGATCGATCTGAAATTTTGCACACATGTAAAACCAACCTTCTCTGTTTGCAGACCCTAATTTTTTTGAAATCCATTCATTGGTTGAAATTTAAATAAACATCTCCTGATAGGCTGAAAAATGAAAATGGACTTCGACAAATGTGATCGACCTTATATTTTGCATGGTCATTAGGACCAACATTGTCTCTTATTTAACAAATTTTCAGCCAAATCCTCCCATTGGTTAAAATTTAAAAAAATATTTCATATGCTTTTTGAAATTTAATCCAGAACCGTTTGACCGATCAACTTAAAATTTTGTATGGTCATCAAGTCCAACATTATCTGTATTTTTGACAATTTTCAGACTAAACTGTGTTTAAATTCAAAAGTTATCGACACTTTACGGATATTTTGCGTGTTGGCTATCATATTTCTCGAATTTCATATTTCACGGAATCTTCGAATCTTCACTTCAAGGTTGTTAGAGCAGAAACTTTCAAACGTATTATGAAACTGATATGACCGTTTAACATTTTTTGAACGATATCCTGTGATTTTTGGAAATTAACAAGGAATCGTTCAATCATAAAGGCTCAATCGATCAACTTAAAACTTTGCGTGGTTATTGGGACGAATATTTTAGGAATTGTTGGAGATTTTCATACAAGTCTGTGACGAAATTCAAGAATTATTGGCTTTTAAGGACATTTTCGATAAACATAATTTCGGTTCGAGGTGTTGCGCGTATCCGTGCTCGCTCATCAACGCGTTACTCAGAGCGTTTTCCTAGTATACCAATTATAAAGAGAATCTGGTGTCAAATGGAAGCCTTCATCATCGACGAAAGCATTCACTGGCTGCTAATAGCAGTCACGAATCCCATATATAGCGGATGTCAATGCTTGGCTTCTCCTTGGTGCAAATACTGTCACGGGAATTAATCAAAATCCTTGTCACTTACATCAAAGGAAGCGCCATTAACGCAAACACATCTCCAAGAGTTTGGCCACTGCTGAAAGCGAGCGTCTGCTGGCTGTGTGATTTCACTTGTGCGCTCACCCACACGCAAGACCTCTCATGTGTGGCAAACTTGATTATACAATACACCAAATTAGAAGAAACCCGTTTAATTCCGTTTCCAAGCAGTTTATCCTAATCGTCTCGCAGTACATGACTCACATAACGGGATCGGAAGTAGACATGGATTCATTTGATACGCGAACACAATCCGAGTCGACTGATGATGATTGCAGACATTTGCTCAGGGGGCAAATCAAAACCTTGGGGAGGCACAAGAAATGTACAAAGAAGATTTTAAAACTTTCTCACACACAACGCATAAAGCAAATGGGTGTCTTAGAGAGGCCCTTCAGGATCAGCGAATCTCACGCTAGCACCGGGAAGCGTATTTCCGAAACATACACGATTTCGGTCCCTATGTTATATATATACGATTGTGACTCCTCCCTCACGCAAGTGGCGGTAGATTTTTAAATGTATAAAAATAACAAATGCCTCAATTATATTTGAGAAAGTATCTGCATCATTACCTAAACACGTAATAACATTAATACATTGATATATTTATATTCACACTTATCCATAGCTGCGTTATATTTACAAGCGTACTTACATAAAATGTATCAATATTATAAAGGGATTATTTTATTGCATGGTAAACGTTTTTCACAATCTTGTTTCTATCGTCAAAGAAAGGCATACTGTGTTCTGATTTTTTTTTTGAAATGGCCTAGAGCTCACACAGTTAATCCGTTAGAACTTAGAACTGATTTTGTGAAGCCATTGTCTACATGACATTCTGAAATGTTAAGCTAATTCGATTGAATTCGATTGAGGTTTTAATTTTTCCTTATGGATAGTATTATAAAGAAATGAGAGATCAAATCGTTGCGTGATTTAATTTCTAATAGACTAAGACGTCCAATGCCATGTAAGGTATGAATGTAGTTAGTTACTTAAAAAATACAACTGATATTTTTCATAGGTATGCATAAAGTACAACCAATTCTAAAAACAGGTTCAGCCACAAAAGGAATGTTATGAATAAAATAAGACATGTCAGGTAATTCTTATATTTTCTCATAAATTCGACTATTGAAAAAGTAATACAAAATTTTATTCAATAGTTAATAAAATAGGAACACTGTTTTCAAAAAAATACAAAATTGAAATCCACAATTGACAGCAAGGACACAATAATAATGTAGTACAACATAGGTATTTAAAAATTTACAAATATTAAACCTATATTTTTGGTTATCATTGGCATTGCTAAAAGTTGATTGTAACCATCTCATAACCGCATAAAATGGGAACTTATCCATAATAGTTGCACAAAAGTATTAATGTCAGACAAAGCTACAGGTAATATTCCTAAATTTTTATGTGTTTAAAAAACTTATTTTTAAAAATAACAACATTTATGTCGGTAAAACACACCATTTTGGCACTCAAAAGTGAAAATTTTCATTCATAAATTTAAATTTTAAATTCCGTTTAAGTTTCTTTTTTGAGGGTGAAAATGGTGTGTTTTACTAACATATATGATAATGCTTTTTGAAGTAGGGTTTAGTAAATCCATACATATTTTCTATTCTTCACACAAAACTTCAAATATAATTTGTATTGAATAGAAAAATGTGATCATAGTATTCCCACCTCATATTTTCATTTATCATCACTAAATACTTTAATTTCACTAATAATCACCACGCTCCATGCTGGCCATCGACTACGTTATTTAACGCATGCGCCAGTGCCGTAGATCACAGGGGGCGGAGTCAGGCCCCAAATCGTGTATGTTTCGGAAATACGCCACCGGGAATAGGTTGAAGTTCCCAAATGAATTTGAATTAACGTATTTTCTGCGCGATAATGAATAGAAATTTCTTCAGCAGAACTCTAAATTGTGTCCAGAAACTTAGGTACATTAAAAGGGGAAAATAATGATTCCCCCATAGTTTTCCAATTAGTTTTCCCACATTTCAAAAGAAATTTGTGTCATGGAAAAGCTTTGCTCGTTCGCATTAATGAAACTTAATGTTTACTTAATTTTCACAAGTCATATTTTATCCTCATTTACAATTATCTTCGAGTGGGAAGGAAGATATTGATTGATGGCTCTTGGTTCTTGAGGGAGGGGGGGGGGGGGGGGGATGACTCATGACTCGGACATCACTGACTGTTTCTATCAGGAACATCAGCTCAGGGTTCCAACTTGACATTGTAAGGTGGGCCGGGCGGAAGTATACCTATACTTGGAAGGGAGTACTTACTCGAATAGGATGATTAGGAATCATGCCCGATTGATATGTATCGCTTTCTTCCATCGTGTCAGCTGGGGCGATCATGTTAAATGACAGTTTTGTTCTCGCGTGAAAATCTTCTCAATGTTATTAACGGCCTTCTCGGGTGAGATGAGAAGATTGTCATGTGAGAACATAGATGTCATTTTATATAATCCCGGGTTTATTATTGTACTTGCAGCAGAGAGTAAATATTTATTTTTATTTAATTCATTCATTCATTCATTAGGTTATTTATTTAGCAATTTGCTACTATAAATACTATATATTTTCATTTATGATTACTAATAATATTTACAATCTCTGTTCTTTTATACAACTAATACATGCTAATTTAAAAATACTATAATTACATTTTCTTATATTTAATGGGATCTTGTAATATTCTTTAAGGCCGTTATGCGTTATTGATTTGATTTGATTTGATCACTTGATCAATGATCACATATTCCGGTAATTCAATTTCAATCAAAAAATTCAATCGACAAAAAAATCAACAAAATTCAATTAATCATAACACGTTATTTGAAATAAACGTATTGGCTGCTGGTCAGGTTCCTTGACAATCAATTATTTTTATTATCAATGAAATCAGACCTCTTTTACTAAAGTTAGATGACAAGTAAGCAATAAGCATATAGACTTCATCGGATGATGCCATCACATTTTTTCAGCCAATCCGTTTCTTTCAAATACCGTTTTATAATTTGTTAAGTGTATACTTATTCACGGCGGGAAAACTAACTTTAATGATAATTCCACCCTGAAGATATTACGTCTCATGTTGAATTAGAGTAAAGATACAAGGGAGTGGGGAGGGGGTGACAGATGCCCCCCATGCCCCCATTACCTTACCGTAGATCCGCCACTGGTTAAGGGTATTCAAGTGGTAGCACGTGACTACACATATAAAACACGAAATTGACCAAGCTATTGAACACTTAAAACGGAGATAATGTGTTTTCCTCTTTCTAAGTGATTCTACAACCCACTTGACCTTTTTCGCCTCCAATATTTTGGTCCCGAAATTTTTTGACGAAATATTGCTTTTGCATTAAAAAAATTGTAAAGAGCGAAATTTTCACTCCACAGACTTGCAAGTGGGCCCGTTGTCTTCGTTATGAATAGGCGAAGTGGGCACTAAGTTTTTTTTTTGTCAATATAACTTCTTATCTTACCTGGCCCCAGGCACTAATTCATGTGGGGTTTCTCGACGAAAAATCCGGTACACCGACTTTATTTTAGAAAAAAATTGCAATAAAAATAACGAAAATGTCTTTAGCCCTAGGTAAATGTATTATGATTATTCATGCCAAGTTTCAGCTTGCTATGTCGAACGGTTATTCAGTTTTGATCTTTTCTGGATATCGTCTTGAAAAAATGGATCGTCCGGATATTTTTTTGACTTTACAAAATGGGTTGATTTCGCTAAATATCGGTCTCAGCAGACATCTACTTACAATATTTGGCCTGAAATTAAAAAGTCATACCCCCCCCCCCCCCTTCCGCCTTGGAATCCCCTTAATCACGTGATTCATCCGTCTCTGCCTTCGACCATGTATGACGTCATGTAGACGTCGTTGGTCTCAGCAGACCCGTGTGACGACGTCCGTTGCAAAACACAAACACAATTCACGTTTTACATTAAATGAGATTTATAAAATGACTTGATTCATCAAAACACTCTGTGAAAGCAGAAGTAATAATTCTCATGAACAAGTCGCTGACTCCCATTCGAGTAACGCTCTGATGATGCTCCGGTGCGCTTTCCTATTGACAAATAATTTGTTCCTTTAACGGAAATATGCCGAAAATTCTGATTTAATTTCCATAGAATTTCCGCTCATACCGATATTCTTATCTGTGTAGTGAGAGTGTACAAGCTGGCGCAGTGGAGAAAGAGATCAATTAGTATACAATTATGATGAATTTCCCATACCTAGATAATGGGAATATTTAAACAAGGTTTAATTAATTCAGATTTTCGTTACATAATTATAATTATAAATAAAACATTTTCCCGAGCACCTTCTCGGTTTAACAGGAAGTATGTAGATCAGAGGAGATCGTCACTTGTTTGAAAGAGGTTGTGTCAAGTTAGTGCTCAGGTGAGTTAGTGCTCAGGTGAGTTAGTGCTCAGGTGAGTTAGTGATCTGTCAAGTTAGTGTCATGGCCCCGAAGGAACGACATCGGCTGCTGAAAAAGACAATATTTACTAATTCTCTTCTTGACATTTGTGATTCTCAAAGACGAAGTGGGCAAGGATGTGCGATTCACAAAATTACGTGTCGAAACGGATTCATAGTGCGAATTCCACTGAGAAATTTAAGAGCTCTGCAACCGAACGTGATCAGAACTTTGCGTGTGAAGCCGCGGTCTTGCGGCAAGAATACTCTGGAGCGGCGTCGAAGAAACAAGAGCATCGCCAGATACCAGGCTGTGGTCGACAAACACAAAGCCATGTTGCCACAGCTGCGGGCGCACGGGGACTCGAACCCGAGTCTGCGGCTCAACGTGTCGCCATTCGTCCGTCACGTGTCCTTGTCGGGCGCAGACTTCGAGGTACGTCTCTCTCTGTCGGGCAAGAGAAACAGAGGCTCTTCCTTTCTCAGTATCTTACATCAATCTTTTGCTTCTGCAGGAGACAGGCGTATCAAATAGAAAATCCAAATGAGAGATCAAATAATTGTAAGTTATTGACACAACAAATTTATTTGTCATGTTCTACTCGTTTGTGACTTTGTTGGTACGACGGCCATTAGTTGCGATACGTGACTAAAAATATTAAATTATAAATCACAATATTGGTCAGACTAACTACACTCAGGGGAGGGAGGACATTTGTCTCCTCACAAATCAAAGAATCAAAGAATTTGATTCTACAAATCACTGGGTCTTTTTTTTGCCACAGAATTCTTGTAACGTAACATTTTGAATTTTATTTTTATTTTTGAAACTAAACGTATTCATTCCCGCAACGTTTTAAGCCACACGTTTTACACTATACAGACTTCGACCAGGGCTCGTTTAGTTCATGGCTTTCGATTTATTCGTTATTCGATGAAAACAAACTCCAGTATACATATTATATATTTTTGGTTAAAATTGAAACTAAAAATAAAAAAATTAGGTCGGTTGCCTAAATATTTGATGAATAGGTTTTCACTCCAAGCTTCGTGTCAGTTTTGTCTATTCTTTGGTCCAAATTAAATGCATTTTAATTAAAATCGTTTCGGAATTTCTGTGACCCCCAAAAATGACTGTCACTTGATATCACATGTTTTAAACTCCCTCCAACGAAATGTGAAGAAAAATAATGTTGACTTTTTCTGTCGAATCGCCTTCAGCATCGCTATGCAATGTGCTTCTGCTCCGATAAAATGTACAAAGTACAAACAGCATAATATTCATTTCATTATTCCCATATGTTAGGTAATAATTATATGGTATATGGTATATACATATACAATGTAATGAATATTATTATATTGTATATTGAACGAATATATAATATATATACAATATAATAATAATATTATATATTAATATTATAATACAATATCAATTATTATAATGTATATGTTATTTGTTAGGTAACTAATAGGTAAACTGTAGGTAATGTTTGGTGTTGTATACCTACATTTTGTTGTGATATCTCCTCGTCTAAAGAAGTATCTTTGCCCTCGTCATTCACTGGCTTTTACACGATGTGTTCAGCTGGATTATGCCAGCTGTTTGCGTTAGTATCTTGTACCCATAAAAAAACACTCCGTGTAAAAATACCAGCCAAGTCTCTTCAACTATAAAAAAAATACAATAAATCTAAAAATTCAGCACTGAAAAGTAGTGATATCAAAAAATGAGCCAAGTCAAAACTTAATTTTAAAAACCAAAATATACTTGGCGCATCGTGTATATAAATAGTATAGAAGCATATGCCAAAAATCAAATGTACCTACCTAATTATATATAATATACCTATAATGCCCTTAAAAACGATGCGCCAAGTATATTTTGGTTTTTAAAATTAAGTTTTGACTTGGCTCATTTTTTGATATCACTACTTATCAGTGCTGAATTTTTTGATTTATTCTATTTTTTTATAGTTGAAGAGACTTGGCTGGTATTTTTAAACGGAGTGTTTTTTTATGGGGATATCACTTATTTTTTTAGTTTATTTACACAACTTGTAACACACATCGGAGCAACAATGACTAAATACTTTTAAAAAATACGCCATTTCCGAATTGGTTAATACGAAAAATTGTGTTTGGTGCTCAATATACCTAAGCTTAAAGTGATATTCCATGAAGAATTGCGAAAGCTTCGTTCCAATCAGTCCAGCCGTTTTCGAGATATGGTATCACTTCCGGTTTTCAAAATGGCGACTGAAATAACTGCCACCTAGAATTTATTTCTATAAATGTTATGTATCATTATAAGCCTTCTGAATATGTAGTTATTGTAGTAAGAGGTCATTAAAATCTAGATCTTCATTTTCATGACGTCATTTCCGGTTTCGGTAATAGTACATCTCTACTTTAACTACTGATATTCCATATAGACGACCGTCTGAATCATTTGGCGCTAGTTTCATTCCGATCGGTTTAGCCGTTTTCGAGATATGACGTCACTTCCGGTTTCAAAATGGCGACTACCGGTTGGTTTTATAAAAAGGCACCTCAGACGCCAAAAGTGCACATGTGGTAAAAATTTCAGATCGATCGGCTAAGCCGTTTAGGCTGTGGCGGTGATAGCGGTGTTTCCTGATATCATCTGAATCATCATCTAAAGATCAAAGTGGTGTAATTTCACTGTTTTCTCGGCCCTCTAGCTCGCAAATGGTATAGCCTATTGTTCCCAAATTTGGTATATGTGGTGGGGTGGGCCATAGCTCAAAATTAAGATATTTTACAACAATGTGAGATTTTCCAATTTTATGATCCAGTAGGCCGAAAATGCCATGTTGTTGCTTACAGTAAAAGTAGTTGGTCTGGCTCCTCATTTTATTAGGCATTTACGGTATGTTGAGTGAGTGTGAGTGTACGGTACGACTTGGCTGGGTGGAGCGACCGCTCCACTAGATTCCAAATACATTGAAACAGAGTATTTTGAGTATGTCTGCAAACAAACAAACAAACAAACAAACAAACATACGGAAAGCGAGAATAAGTGCCGAAACAATGGAATGTATATACTTGAATCTGATTCAACTAAATATGTTCGATGTATTTAATTCGAAAAGAAGAATCGCTCACAATTGAACTGTCTCCTCTGAGACTTGACTTGACATGATTGTTTTCAACCTTCTCACACTTCTCAATCATCACAAAACAAGCGCATGGATCTTGTTGACTTTCAATTACAAAGAGAAGAACACGAATGGAAAGCAATTTGCGAGCGAAGCCACAAATGTCAAAACAAGATCTATTTCTAGCACTTCAGTTAGGTTCACTGTAGCTTGTTACACACAAAAAAAAACTCCGTTTAAAAATCGTCGTGTAATTGTTTATTTGTTGCATATCCGGTTTTTTCACTTTTGGAGTTAGATGCATCTACATATTCCCGAGTACTTACTTGTCATATATCCACTGAAAACAGTGCAGAAAATTACAAGGAAATTGGTTTTCTTAATGTTTATTTGTTGCATATCCTCGGCAATGCAAATATTTTAATTGTTAGCTTGTCCCATATCCTCGGCAAGCCAATAGAATGTGTTCATTTGGTCACGTGACTCGCGAAGCAAAACTAGGAACGCCAGAAACACTATCGCCAAGGTTCAATTTATAATGTCACATGTCTAATTAATTGTTTATAATTAAGATAATTTTGTTCTGACATTCTTCGAAACAGTTTTAACCGTTTTAAATGTAACAAAAATAATTTACAATTTATTTTATTTATAATTTATTTTATAATTTATTTTGATTATTAATTAAAGAAACAGTAGACAGTATAATATTTTAGTAAAAAATTAACTGTATAGCCACTGTACGGTGGTTTTATAGCTAAATAATTTGGATATGGGACACTCGAGATAGTCATAGTTGGTAAATGTGCGAACCTGTGTCCCATATCCAAACTTAATTGCAATATTTATGAAAAACAAGAGACAAATGACACTAATACACCATTCCATAATTACCTCTGACATGTTTTACAATCATAATAAGATTCCGCCGACCTACAGATAACTATGTTCAGAGATATTAATAAATTTATCTTTAGGCAGCTCCCCTGAAAAATCAGGAAATGGGCGTATGCAACAAATAAACAATTACCCGACGAAATACCAACCAGGGATAGGTATGTCAAGGTGCAGAAAACCCTGTATTATACGTAAAATTTTAGAATATTAGTAGAAAACTTAGTATTCATTTTCAATAACGTCCGAGAATGATATAGGGGATATGAACCTGAATTTGTAAATTCGAAGGGACGAAGAAACGGGCCTCAACAACCCGCGTCGTCGAGAGACTGATAACAGGTGGAGGGAGGTCGTCACACCAACCAACCCAACAGTCCTCCAACAGTCTCTCTGGCCCAACGGCAGCAACTAGCCTGACAGAGTTGAGCGATCACCCATCCAACTACTGACCCTCCTCAATGTAAATTAACCTCGGAGATCTGACGAGAACCGAGAATTGTGCAGACTTATTTAAGGCTAGGTCTTGTATAAGATATCGCCGAATAAGCAAGTCAACCTCCAAGATCATTTCAATTGAACATTAAGTGTTTCACCGTCATCAAGTTCTTTCAAAGTCAAGGAAAATCACCTCAAACAGTATTGGAAGGGATTTGTCTTTGGAAATCCACGTAAACCTCTAAAATATCTTCCAAAATGGTTTAAGATGGTTCTCCTCGATTTTGACAGAACATTAATGACGGCGTGACACTCAATTTGACCATCGAAATATTCTTTGAGGTTGACTTGCTTCTTCGGGGATATCTTATACAATAATGGCACAATTAAACTAGTTCATTAACTTGGTGCACCTAATTGAACCACACCTTTAGGATAACCTTCGAGTCCGTGAACTTTGTGACCTGCGCTGATGTGATCCATGTGTGTTGTTGTGCGCAGAACTTGACCCAGCTGGACGTGAGCGAGAACTCCATCGAGACGCTGGATCTGAGCGCTCTGGACCGTCTGGAGATGGTGCAGTGCTCCAAGAACCATCTGGTGGAGCTCACTCTTAATGGCCGTTCACTCACCTCGCTCATTGCAGGCAACAACAGTAAGTGCATCATCGCTCATTGCAGGCAACAACAGTAAGTGCATCATCGCTCATTGCAGGCAACAACAGTAAGTGCATCATCGCTCATTGCAGGCAACAACAGTAAGTGCATCATCGCTCATTGCAGGCAACAACAGTAAGTGCATCATCGCTCATTGCAGGCAACAACAGTAAGTGCATCATGCTCATTGCAGGCAACAACAGTAAGTGCATCATCGCTCATTGCAGGCAACAACAGTAAGTGCATCATCGCTCATTGCAGGCAACAACAGTAAGTTACGGGGATTCCAGGGGGTATAGGAGATTTTCATTTCAGGGCAAATATAGTAAGAAGATGTAAGTAGAGAACGATTTTGAAATCTACCCATTTTAGAAAGTAAAAATTAATATTTGGGACAATCGAAGCTGGTAAAATACGATTCATACGGACAGATATTGCAATCTTTCTAAAATAAAATCTGTAAGTACCTATCGGATTTTATTATAGACATACCTCCATTTTGTATTGCCTGTGGTCAAGGTATAGAAATAAAGTTATCGACAAAAACTCGTAGTCGTGTTTCTCGTATTCATAACTAAGACATCTTGCAAGTCTCTCTCTCTGTCGTTTGAATGCAACCGCATGAAATGTTGATGTTGACTTTGTGTTTGTTTCAGGACTGAGGAAGCTCTTCATATCTCCACCGCCAGTTTACTTGAAGCACCTCGACGTCTCATAGTAAGTCTCTGGCATTCCTTACAACATCGTCATCGCATGGGTTTCTTAAATCTACCTTTACCTGTTTACAATTATATTCATCACGTCAGGCCTTCTCCGCAACCGACTCGCCAAGTCCATCTTCCAACTTCCACTTCTTCCTCTTCTTCCCCCTCCGATCTTCCTGCAAACTCTCTCCTATCTCGATCAGTCCACAATCTCTCTTCACAACCGTCTTCCTCTATCTTGCACATCACATGAGCTAATTTATTATCAATGACACCAAAGTGACACTGAAACCCTTGAGTATACTCAAGGCTGGAACGAAGCTGATCAACCAAAAGTTGCTAGTGTGGATTGGCCTAAAGCATTCGATTTTTGCTAGAAAGCAGATCGCCACAGAGATTATGTTTAAGGAGCGTAGCGAGCGTCACCATGGTACTCTTAAGGCACTTTTTGTGTGTGTTTAGTTCCGGGGTCAAACCGTTCAACCAATCGATCTGAAATTGTGCACACATTACCAATACAATCTAAGTGTTCTTGTGATTGGTTGATAAATGAAAATGGCCTGCAGCTCACACCGTTTCACCTATCACATCGAAATGGAACAAACATTTTATGTGTTTCTTTTTGCAAATTTTCAGATTATAATCTGTCGTTATCTTCAAAAGTTATTGTCATTTTAAGGACATTTTATTCTACTAAGAAAACGCTCAGTGTAACGCGTTGATGAGCGAGCACGGGTACGTGCAAATTCTCGAACCGGAAATGCGTACACAACGCACAGAAAACATATACATCGATATTCAATTGAAATATGATCACTCCATCAACATAAAAGTATGCTTTTCATCGAAACTTGAAAATAGCATCTCGTATTCATATCGAAGACAACTTGCAAGTCTCTCTCTCTGTCGTTTGAATGCAATATAATATCAATGGTATTATGGTATATAATATCAATTCAGATTCAATTCAAGTGGCACTGGAAAACATTCATTTCGATAATTCATATCTGACAGCTATTAAAAATTTCAGTTGAAAATTTGTAAAATAAGAGGCAATGTTGGTCCTGACGACCATGCAAAATATGAGTTGGATCAGATTTATATCAGACCATAAAAAGGGTGGTGTGGCTACAAGCCATTATAAATTAAGCTTTACAAATGTCATTAAAATGTCAAACGGTCAAACTTCAAATGTCAAACGGTTGCAGTTATATTGACACACAGAGTTTCTTTCATCCCCATTGCCAAGCCCAGCATCAACTACACATCAAGTTTCCGATGCAACCAATGGATCAATCATGCTGAAAATCATTTTGACCATAACGAGAATAGTAATATAAGTTTTGTGAAAAAATTGGCCTGATCCCTTACTTCGTTTGGCAGGAGACGCCAAATGCACAAATAAACACACACAAAAAACCCAGAGATTCGAGCCATAAGTTTCAAGTGGAGACGCTCGCTACGTACGGTCAATAATCTTGAAATATTGCAATTCTCTGATAATAATTTCAAACACTGCTTACTTTATGCTTCTTTTCCAAGGACTTTAAAGCAGAAACTTGCAAAGCACATCAAATCGCATGCAGGACGATGGCTCGCTCATCAACGCGTTACAATGAGCGTTTTCCAAGTCAAGTTTCAATCAGAGTTCTGTTTGTGTCCTTCAACAATGAACTGCCACCTTGACGCGGTGGTGGGGCTTAAGGGTCCGCCTCACATTACTAGTTGGTCCCAACTTAGTGCAGTCCAGGGTCGACCTAGTCCCATGCCCTCCCCCAATTCGGCACTTCGGCTTCCTCCCTCGAGAAACTGATCCCCCTGAAATCGGGTCCCAACGGCCCGAAGCCTCCCCCTCCCCGGTCTGCCCCCATTCTGAACTGGCTTTCTCACCTGTTTCAGACTCCTCCGGATCGGGCCCGTTAGGTCGAACCCTCCCCATGTCCTCCACTTATGATCAACAAAGTTAAAAGTAAAAATTAATGTGCGCAATATAACCTCGTCGTTGACGCGCCGTTAAACTCTAATAAGCTAATCTAATCTGTTTGCGCAGCAACGAGCTTGAGCTTCTGCCCGCATGGAGCTCCAGTTGCCACCAGCTGCGCGCGCTGTTCGCTAGCCACAACAAGCTGCGCGCGCTGCCGGAGCACTTGTTCTGCGGCGCTTCGGGCTGTCTGCAGACGCTGCAGTTGAGTTACAACCAGCTGGCCGCGCTGCCGCCGCTCAGTCAGCCCACCACGCTGCAAGAGCTGTTCCTCCAGAGCAACACCCTCGCCACGCTGCCGGCCAACTTCTTCGCAGCCTCCACCAGGTACAGCATGGCGAGACGAGGCCGACGTCCAGAGATATGATCTTATAGGCACCGAGTGTGACAGTTGAGGGTGCACTGAACAGTGCAGGACGCGCAACCTAGTGGTCCAATCTAGAAACAAACGACATAAACTCTCCGTTTTTGTATTCCTTTTTGTTTTTTCAGTGGACATTATGAATGCTGTTGACAATAATTTAATTTCTTAACATGGCTTCCAAAGCATTTGACAGCCGACGAGTTGAAGAAATAGTTTGCTAATGAAATTGTTTGAAATATGATAAGTAGGTTGATTTATGTGAAAACATGAGTACATACGACTTAATTGTCCCAGCTAAAGTTTTTCAGTGAAACAGACACTGAACACTCTCAAAACTGAAATAATGTGATGTGAGAAAACCAGATAAAGTCACGTCAGCACAAATAAATTATTTCCTTTGTCGATCTCACGTTAATAATGACAACGAATTACGTCAACTGACAAATTCATACATTGTCGCCGACTGTCAAAACAATTAGTTCTATACCCGTCCCGTTTACGTTAGCGCTACTGTTCCAACACTCCGTACCTATCGAGTCACCTGTTATACCTAAAATAAGTGCCGAATATTATTAGGTGGGTGAAGTAATAGGTATGTTTAACCATAGAGATATATTACTGTACTTCGTTTAACTAGGAAAACGCTCTGTGTAACGCGTTGATGAGCGAGCACGGACACGCGCAACACCTCGAACCGAAATTATGCATATCGAAAATATCATTAAAAACCAATAATTCATGAAATTTGTCAGACTTGTAGGTATAACCAAATATTCCTAAAGTATTAGTCCCAATAACCATGCAAAGTTTTTAGTTGATCGATTGAACCTTTATGATTAAAATGTTCCTTGTTAATATTCAAAAAGCATAGGATCTATTTAAAAAATATACCTGGGACCACTCATATGATAAAAGTGTGAGTACTTACACAATATTAGACGATCTGTTGAACGGTCATATCAGTTTCATACGTTTGAAAGTTGCTCTAACTACCTTGGAGCGAGCACGGACAGGCGCAACACCTCGAACCGAAATTATGTCAAGCCAATAATTCTTGAATTTCGTCAGACTCAAGTATAAAAATCTCAAAATTGTCCTAAAACATTAGTCCCAATAACCATGCAAAGCTTGAACCTTTTGAACCTTTCTGATTGAACTGTTCCTCGTTAATATTCAAAAATCACAGGATCTCTTAAAAAAAATAGACCTGGGACCACTCATATGATAAAAGTGTGTGTACTTACACAATATTAGATCGATCTGTTGAATGGTCATATCAGTTTCATACGTTTGAAAGTTTCTACTCTAACTACCTTGGAACTATAAAGAGTCGAAGTAGCCGTGATCAACATTTTCGAGAAATTTGACAGCCAACACGCAAAATGTCCGTAAAACGTCAATAACTTTTGGATTGAAACATAGATTAGTCTGAAAATTTTCAAAAATGCAGATAATGTTAGTCCCAATGACCATGCAAAGTTTTAAGTTGATCAGTCATACTGTTCAAGTTTAAATTTAAAAAATAACATAAAAGATTTTTTTAAATTTTAACCAATGGGAGGATTTGGCTGAAACTTTGTAAGATTGGGTACAATGTTGGTCGCCATGACTTGTCAAAATTTCAAATTGATCGGAACTACCAATCAAAAGATTTTTTTTAAAAATTTGAACCAATCACATGAGCCTGTTCAAAAACGATCCCAGGGACCGCATAGATTACGTTAGTATATGTGCAAAATTTCAGATCGATTGGTTGTGCCGTTTGACCTGGGCAGTGAACACAAAAAAAAAAAAAAAAAAAAACACACAGAGAAAGTGCCGTAAGAGTACCGTGGTGACGCTCGCTACGCTCGCTCAATTATCTTTAGTAATAGGCAGGGAATATTTCCAAAACGACGCACTGACGAGTTCGACCAGTTGCTTGTCAACTTGACTGTTGTGTTGAGCTACTTGATATCTCCCTGATGTCTTGTCTTGTAGACTGCGCGTGTTGAACTTGTCCAACAACCGCCTCTACGAGCTGCCCGCCGGGACGCCGACGACGGCGATGCACAACGAGTACCACCAGCTGGAGAAGCTGTTCATCACCGCCAACTGTCTGTCCGACAACGCCCTCGACACGATCTGCAAGTTCGAGAACCTCCGCACCCTCCACGCCGCCTACAACTGCTTCACGTCTCTGCCGGCGAGGTCTGTAACTCTGTCCATCATTGGGGGGGGGGGGGGGGGGGGGGGGGAGCACTGTTAAAATATTATGTGGAAAAAATGAGAATGAGAATGAGAAATTGGAGATACACATGTTTTAAAAGGGTTTGGTGGTACTTCGTAAAGTTATATTAGTCCACATACAGTTTTATAATTCTTCATTAGTCAGCGAATTATAATTTTAAATGCAATTAGTAAGAAAATGCTGTCCATTTGGCAATTAGTATTGAATGTCTGGGTTTTTAAATATATTTATCTCCCCCTTTATTTTATAATAATTGTAACGGAATATCATATATGGAAATGTTATTTACTTGTATTGTATTGTATTAAATTGTATTGTATTGTATTGTATTTTATTATCATCCCGTGGACAAGTACATAATACATGTATGGGTCTTGCAAATGACATTAGATAAGTACTTGATCAACAATTACGAGTTATACAAATTATTGAAAGACACTGCGAGTTTCTATTTACATGGCCTCCAGTTCGTTGGCAATTGCACGTCAAGAGCTACTCTTCTTTTGCAGTTGTATTGAGAAGTGGCAGGACTTGGAGGAGTTGGTTATGTCTGGAAACCAGCTGCAGTATCTGCCCGACAACATCGTGCATCTCGAACATCTGCGAGTGCTGCGAGTTCATTCCAACAGACTTCAGAGCAGCCCGTGCTTCGGCAGGATGCTCTCTCTCAAGGTATGGTATTCATCGCATGCAATCATCTGATGTAATGCACATTAATAGCAAAGCATCTCTGGCAAAAAGAAATGGGGCTAAAACATTAATAAATTGCAAACACTTCATGTAAATTACTTGTTCGAATTATTCAATTCACATTTTCAAGCACATTTTTCCCATTTTTTATGTTATCATGGTTTGAATTTCTCTTATACCAAATTAATATAGTTGGGAACTGTTTTAGATTATGTTTCTGCGAACTGTGCTCAAATACATACCGACAATATTCTTCACAATAATAATGTGTTAAAATCAGTATGTACACTCGGCGAAACAAAACTTGAAAGTTGAACAAATTTGAATGACTGCTGGTCATGTCCCATAACCAATCAAAGCTTGTTATTATCATTGAAATGTGAGGTCACCTACTAGAGTGACACAATGAGATCGCTTAGACTGACTTCTGATGGTGCGATCTTACAGCCTATCAGATTTATTGAACGTTCAAGTTTTGTTTGGCCAAGTGTACTTGAAAAGCTGATCTTATCCCCCACTAATTAAAATAAACATACCTGTATATTGAAGTTCAACTGCAAGGTTTGAATTGTCGATGAGAGCTCCATGAGAGACAACATGGCGGCTGAAACATCGTGTTGTCATCAGGTGCTGGATCTGGCTCACAACCAACTGGACAGAATCAACCTGGCCACGTTAGTCCCGACTCAACTGCAGTTCCTCGATCTCTCATGTAACTCCAAACTCTACGTCGACCCGAGGCAGTTCCAAGTATACAGGTCAGTCACTCTCAGATGCAGATTCAAAACTCATCAAATGCCAATAAGTCTGTGATTACTTGACTGATTTATTGCTAAATATGTGTACAAATTTAGATAATGTTGGTCTTAAACACCATGCAAAATTTGAACTAAATCGGAACATTTGAATGTCGACCAGTCAGAAGAGTATAAACTTGAACCGATTCATGGACACATAGCATGAAGCCTGATCGACACCGAGCAACTTCTTGGTCAACTTCTGTGTCACACTTCTGCTTGTTCGGTGTATTTCCAATAGAAATTAGAACATGTTTGCGAGCTCAGCTCTGTGACAAGAAATTGCTTCGTTTAAATGCAAAATTGTATGATAAATGGGAATGTGAATCAGAAGTTAACTGTACCGTCGAAAACATAAATATATTTGATAGAAGTATTGTTAATAAATTAGCTGATTTATGATGCTGAGTTGAAAGAGGCCCGTCAAGTCTCTGGTTCGAGCGTCCAGACATTCGTCATCTCCATCATTATCCTGCCTTGACATGGGGCTGGATTCACAGGCCGTGGTTTTAAGCCTTATACCGGCATAACTCTATACCGGTATTGTAATATAAATACCAATATCTCAATTACCATGATATTACTATGTTAAAACTTAGTATTATATCGTTATAAATGGCGAGTTTTACAGTTAAATTCATAAAGATGTGCCGGTAAAACAATATGGTAATAGCTGATATTGATATTAGAATTTTCGCTCATAAATCTCTGTATACAGTAATAACAGTATGCACGTATCAAGATTATTTTCACGATTCATAATATATTAGGAAAATGCTCAGTGTAACGCGTTGAAAGAATCACAAGAAAGATAGTTTTAAATTTTAAAGAATGTGAGGATTTGGCTGATGATACTTTGTAAGATTGGGGACAATGTGGGTTGCCATGACTTTGCAAAATTTTCAATTGATCGGACCAACCAATCGAAAGATAATCGGAATACGGTATTATAGTGGATTAAACAACGTTATTTTTATTAACAGTTTATAACAGATTTGTAAATCCTACATCTGCCACCAAATGTAAAGCCATTATTTTCGAGTTTACCCCATTAATTCATAATTTCTTTATAAATAATGTAGTAAGTGCAACAAATGAAATGCCACAGTTTGACTTGATACATTGTGTTTGTGTTGGCAGAACGCGGAGGCCCATGAGCCTGGTAGACGTGTCTGGTCAGAACCGCACGTGTCTGCCCTCAGTGCCGTTTCACGAGGTGGGGGGCGATGTGGAGGTGCCGTGGAGGGTGGGCTTCTCGGAGACAGCGGGCCACCAGGAGCGGTGAGTAGAGATAGAGTGCACTTGACACGCACTCAGTGCCGTGCCACGAGGTGGGGGGCGATGTGGAGGTGCCGTGGAGGGTGGGCTTCTCGGAGACAGCGGGCCACCAGGAGCGGTGAGTAGAGATAGAGTGCACTTGGCACGCACTCAGTGCCGTGCCACGAGGTGGGGGGCGATGTGGAGGTGCCGTGGAGGGTGGGCTTCTCGGAGACAGCGGGCCACCAGGAGCGGTGAGTAGAGATAGAGTGCACTTGACACGCACTCAGTGCCGTGTCACGAGGTGGGGGGCGATGTGGAGGTGCCGTGGTGGGTGGGCTTATGTAGGTTTCAGCGAAATGTCACAGTTCTATACTGAGATATCTTCGTTATTCTAAAATATGTCCAGTTCTAAACTAATACATTGTGAATATTTCTTTCTTCATATTATTAGCAAAAATTATGAACTCAATCATTTCTATATGTTTAGGAGACACCTGAGACATTGTTACATAAATGATCATTGTCTTTGCATAATAACTGTGCAAGATATGGCCTGATTTAATCATTTTGAAATCTAACCTTCGATTTATGATATCAAAGATGTCTTCGTATAATCTCTCTGGTAAAATACTGATGTCCCTCTCCCATTAAAGGTTGTACATCACGCAAGTGCGCATGCCCGCCTTCTGCAACACCGAGGGGCTCTTCGCGATGTTCGACGGCGGCAACAACAACGACGTCCCCAGCGTGCTGGTGAAGGCGATCCCGCGCATCCTATTGGAGGAGAGAACGGTCAAGGAGACGGCGGCGGAGTACATGAAGTACACCATGCTGTCGGCGCACAGGTAAGAGGCACTAGCGATGTTCGACGGCGGCAACAACAACAGACGGCGGCGGAGTACATGAAGTACACCATGCTGTCGGCGCACAGGTAAGAGGCACTAGCGATGTTCGACGGCGGCAACAACAACAGACGGCAGCGGAGTACATGAAGTACACCATGCTGTCGGCGCACAGGTAAGAGGCACTAGCGATGTTCGACGGCAGCAACAGCAACAGACGGCGGCGGAGTACATGAAGTACACCATGCTGTCGGCGCACAGGTAAGAGGCACTAGCGATGTTCGACGGCGGCAACAACAACAGACGGCGGCGGAGTACATGAAGTACACCATGCTGTCGGCGCACAGGTAAGAGGCACTAGCGATGTTCGACGGCGGCAACAACAACAGACGGCAGCGGAGTACATGAAGTACACCATGCTGTCGGCGCACAGGTAAGAGGCACTGGCGATGTTCGACGGCGGCAACAACAACAGACGGCGGCGGAGTACATGAAGTACACCATGCTGTCGGCGCACGGGTAAGAGGCACTAGCGATGTTCGACGGCGGCAACAGCAACAGACGGCGGCGGAGTACATGAAGTACACCATGCTGTCGGCGCACAGGTAAGAGGCACTAGCGATGTTCGACGGCGGCAATGACAACAGACGGCGGCGGAGTACATGAAGTACACCATGCTGTCGGCGCACAGGTAAGAGGCACTAGCGATGTTCGACGGCGGCAACAACAACAGACGGCGGCGGAGTACATGAAGTACACCATGCTGTCGGCGCACAGGTAAGAGGCACTAGCGATGTTCGACGGCGGCAACAGCAACAGACGGCGGCGGAGTACATAAAGTACACCATGCTGTCGGCCCACAGGTAAGAGGCACTAGCGATGTTCGACGGCGGCAACAGCAACAGACGGCGGCGGAGTACATGAAGTACACCATGCTGTCGGCCCACAGGTAAGAGGCACTAGCGATGTTCGACGGCGGCAACAGCAACAGACGGCGGCAGAGTACATGAAGTACACCATCCTGTCGGCGCACAGGTAAGAGGCACTAGCAATGTTCGACGGCGGCAACAGCAACAGACGGCGGCGGAGTACATGAAGTACACCATGCTGTCGGCGCACAGGTAAGAGGCACTAGCGATGTTCGACGGCGGCAACAACAACAGACGGCGGCGGAGTACATGAAGTACACCATGCTGTCGGCGCACAGGTAAGAGGCACTAGCGATGTTCGACGGCGGCAACAGCAACAGACGGCGGCGGAGTACATGAAGTACACCATGCTGTCGGCGCACAGGTAAGAGGCACTAGCGATGTTCGACGGCGGCAACAGCAACAGACGGTGGCGGAGTACATGAAGTACACCATGCTGTCGGCCCACAGGTAAGAGGCACTAGCGATGTTCGACGGCGGCAACAACAACAGACGGCAGCGGAGTACATGAAGTACACCATGCTGTCGGCGCACAGGTAAGAGGCACTAGCGATGTTCGACGGCGGCAACAGCAACAGACGGCGGCGGAGTACATGAAGTACACCATGCTGTCGGCGCACAGGTAAGAGGCACTAGCGATGTTCGACGGCGGCAACAACAACAGACGGCGGCGGAGTACATGAAGTACACCATGCTGTCGGCCCACAGGTAAGAGGCACTAGCGATGTTCGACGGCGGCAACAGCAACAGACGGCGGCGGATTACATGAAGTACACCATGCTGTCGGCGCACAGGTAAGAGGCACTAGCGATGTTCGACGGCGGCAACAACAACAGACAGCGGCGGAGTACATGAAGTACACCATGCTGTCGGCGCACAGGTAAGAGGCACTAGCGATGTTCGACGGCGGCAACAGCAACAGACGGCGGCGGAGTACATGAAGTACACCATGCTGTCGGCGCACAGGTAAGAGGCACTAGCGATGTTCGACGGCGGCAATGACAACAGACGGCGGCGGAGTACATGAAGAACACCATGCTGTCGGCCCACAGGTAAGAGGCACTAGCGATGTTCGACGGCGGCAACAGCAACAGACGGCGGCGGAGTACATGAAGTACACCATGCTGTCGGCGCACAGGTAAGAGGCACTAGCGATGTTCGACGGCGGCAATGACAACAGACGGCGGCGGAGTACATGAAGTACACCATGCTGTCGGCGCACAGGTAAGAGGCACTAGCGATGTTCGACGGCGGCAACAACAACAGACGTCAGCGGAGTACATGAAGTACACCATGCTGTCGGCGCACAGGTAAGAGGCACTGGCGATGTTCGACGGCGGCAACAACAACAGACGGCAGCGGAGTACATGAAGTACACCATGCTGTCGGCGCACGGGTAAGAGGCACTAGCGATGTTCGACGGCGGCAACAGCAACAGACGGCGGCGGAGTACATGAAGTACACCATGCTGTCGGCGCACGGGTAAGAGGCACTAGCGATGTTCGACGGCGGCAACAGCAACAGACGGCGGCGGAGTACATGAAGTACACCATGCTGTCGGCACACAGGTAAGAGGCACTAGCGATGTTCGACGTCGGCAACAACAACAGACGGCGGCGGAGTACATGAAGTACACCATGCTGTCGGCGCACAGGTAAGAGGCACTAGCGATGTTCGACGGCGGCAACAGCAACAGACGGCAGCGGAGTACATGAAGTACACCATGCTGTCTGCGCACAGGTAAGAGGCACTAGCGATGTTCGACGGCGGCAACAACAACAGACGGCGGCGGAGTACATGAAGTACACCATGCTGTCGGCGCACAGGTAAGAGGCACTAGCGATGTTCGACGGCGGCAACAGCAACAGACGGCGGCGGAGTACATGAAGTACACCATGCTGTCGGCGCACAGGTAAGAGGCGCTAGCGATGTTCGACGGCGGCAACAACAGACGGCGGCGGAGTACATGAAGTACACCATGCTGTCGGCGCACAGGTAAGAGGCACTAGCGATGTTCGACGGCGGCAACAGCAACAGACGGCGGCGGAGTACATGAAGTACACCATGCTGTCGGCGCACAGGTAAGAGGCACTAGCGATGTTCGACGGCGGCAACAACAACAGACGGCGGTGGAGTACATGAAGTACACCATGCTGTCGGCGCACAGGTAAGAGGCACTAGCGATGTTCGACGGCGGCAACAGCAACAGACGGCGGCGGAGTACATGAAGTACACCATGCTGTCGGCGCACAGGTAAGAGGCACTAGCGATGTTCGACGGCGGCAACAACAGACGGCGGCGGAGTACATGAAGTACACCATGCTGTCGGCGCACAGGTAAGAGGCACTAGCGATGTTCGACGGCGGCAACAACAGACGGCGGCGGAGGTCATGAAGTACACCATGCTGTCGGCGCACAGGTAAGAGGCACTAGCGATGTTCGACGGCGGCAACAGCAACAGACGGCGGCGGAGTACATGAAGTACACCATGCTGTCGGCGCACAGGTAAGAGGCACTAGCGATGTTCGACGGCGGCAACAACAGACGGCGGCGTAGTACATGATTTACACCATGCTGTCGGCGCACAGGTAAGAGGCACTAGCGATGTTCGACGGCGGCAACAGCAACAGACGGCAGCGGGGTACATGAAGTACACCATGCTGTCGGCGCACAGGTAAGAGGCACTAGCGATGTTCGATGGCGGCAACAACAGACGGCGGCGGAGTACATGAAGTACACCATGCTGTCGGCGCACAGGTAAGAGGCACTAGCGATGTTCGACGGCGGCAACAGCAACAGACGGCGGCGGAGTACATGAAGTACACCATGCTGTCGGCCCACAGGTAAGAGGCACTAGCGATGTTCGACGGCGGCAACAGCAACAGACGGCGGCAGAGTACATGAAGTACACCATGCTGTCGGCGCACAGGTAAGAGGCACTAGCAATGTTCGACGGCGGCAACAGCAACAGACGGCGGCGGAGTACATGAAGTACACCATGCTGTCGGCGCACAGGTAAGAGGCACTAGCGATGTTCGACGGCGGCAACAACAACAGACGGCGGCGGAGTACATGAAGTACACCATGCTGTCGGCGCACAGGTAAGAGGCACTAGCGATGTTCGACGGCGGCAACAGCAACAGACGGCGGCGGAGTACATGAAGTACACCATGCTGTCGGCGCACAGGTAAGAGGCACTAGCGATGTTCGACGGCGGCAACAGCAACAGACGGTGGCGGAGTACATGAAGTACACCATGCTGTCGGCCCACAGGTAAGAGGCACTAGCGATGTTCGACGGCGGCAACAACAACAGACGGCAGCGGAGTACATGAAGTACACCATGCTGTCGGCGCACAGGTAAGAGGCACTAGCGATG